>PVIU01014276.1:0-52574 GCA_004026605.1 Ondatra zibethicus
TATACAGAGAATGCAGAAATGTTCCTGAAAGTGCACTAGTAGTTATACAGAGAATGCAGAAATGTTCCTGAAAGTGCACTAGTAGTTATACAGAGAATGCAGAAATGTTCCTGAAAGTGCACTAGTAGTTATACAGAGAATGCAGAAATGTTCCTGAAAGTGCACTAGTAGTTATACAGAGAATGCAGAAATGTTCCTGCACTAGTGCACTAGTAGCAGGGTCATGAAGAGAGATTAGCTGGTGAAGCCTGTCTCTCTATGTAGCACTGAGCATGGTCCTCTCCTGGGTAAGCTCTTAAGACTCCACTGGTTTTGTCTAAATCAAAAGCAATGCATTTGTCATTATATTTTATGTTCATTTTTGGCTTCTTGAGGCATCTTCCACTCTGTAGCACAGGCTAGCCTAGAACTCACTGTCTAGCCCCAGATGACCTCAAGCTCATGATCACCCTAACCCAGCTTTCCAATACTGGGATTACAGTCATGAACCACCACTTCCAGCTCACATTTATCTTTTTAAAAGTAAGTTCCTAGCTGGGCTGTAGTGGCCCAGGCCTTTAATCCCAGCATTCAGAAGGCAGAGGCAGGCAGATCTCTGTAAGTTCGAGGCCAGCCTGGTCTACAGAATGAGTTCCAGGACAGCGAGGGCAATACAAAGAAAACCTGTCTCCAAAAATAAAAGCAAAGTAAATTCCCAATACCTGTTCGTACTGTAAGTCATACTTACTTCTAATCTAAGTTGACCAAGCCAAGTTAATATTCATTACCAGTTGATCTAATTTTCAAAAATATACATCACTCTCTCTTTAAAGAGATTCCACCTCATCTCAACCAGGTGGTTCAAGGGGCCAGATGCTGGGGATATTCTGCTCTGAGTGCACTCCAGCCTATAGAAGATAAAATGCCTCTGTGCTGGCAAAAACAATCCATAGAATTCTTTCAGACTTCAAAGAAATAATGATTTAATCTTATTTACTTCTTAAATACCATTGATCTCCAGTTAAACAGAGAACTTCGCCTTAGGGAACTCAGATTTCTGGTAGAAGAAAGGAGTATGCAAATCAATCATTACCATACTATGTGGCAATAAAGGAAAAACAGGGGCTTTAGGGTAGAGAAGACCTAGTTAATCCCAGCTCGGGTACCAAGTGTCTGTTTCACTTTGGATGAAACAGTAACTGTTCTAAGCCTGTTTCTTACTTAATAAATAGCTGTCAATGCATCCTTGAGAGTTTTCAGGAAGATTCCATGAAGTATAATGTCTCCATGAGAATGCAGTTTGGTGCCTAGGACTTAGAAAACAATACGTGCCAACCATCTTCATTTTAACAATGATAGCTGTGAGATGCTCCAGACAGCGAGGCATCATAGCAGAGGATACAGTACCTGAGCATGGAGAGTTCTCTGGCTACCTAAGAGGTAGGAAAGGCCTAGAGGACACAGAATAGTACGGAGAAAGGCTCAAGACTTGCGTAGGAAACATCATTGCTTGAACATGAGGCTGGAAAAGTAAGTTCAGGTCATGACGACAGATCCTAGCTGATGTGTACAAAGAAGTCATCTTGAATCTGGAGATAGAAGAAAGCACGGTAGTGTTTTTACTGGAGTGTGAAGGCCAAGGTGACCAGATCTACATCCGACAGATCAGTTGAAGGAGACAAAGCAAGAGAGGGTTTCTGTCCCTATACTGGAGATCAGCACATGTGCATCCCCAATCAGAAATCATGAGTTCCTCCGTTCTCTCAGAACAAGGCCAAAGGCCTGGGCATGAGCCTCCAAGTCCCCACTACCTCATTGCCACCTGCCCACTCCTACCTCCCCCCATCCCACTCAAGTTAAGGTCCTGAGGATGCGTGCCCTGTCACCTCCACACTTCCCCCCACTGGCAGTTTCACCTGCACCCTATCCATCTGGAAGGTCTACTTATTCTTCTGGGTCCAGAGCAGCTCTCACCTCTTGGGGCTTTTCAGTATACCTGTTAGGAGTTTGTGATCGTGCCTGTTTCAAGAAGCCTAAACGAAGCCTTTTGAAAACGTTGGGCTCCCAAACTTTTAATTGAAGGAAAATCTTCTTCCCTCTGTTGTGCAAAGGTGAATAGCCCATGCATTTAGTCAGCGAGTGTTTACAATGGTATTTTGAAGTTTTCTGCTGTGAGGTTATGGGGTCTCTGTTCCTTTTAGTCAGGAGGGAGGGGGATTCCTGCACAAAATCCTCATTAGCGTTAATTGGAGCTGCCTAAGTAAGTCTTGGGTGCATCAGTGAGACAATGGCTGCCTTTGTATTCCTGGTTTGTGTTTTGTATAGGATACCATATCTGGCAAGACATGCCTTCTCAAACATAAGGAGATAATTGGTACTTTGAGGGAGAGGTTTAACTTATTTATAACTGTCAAGAGTTTAAATATGCAGAAAAGAAAGAGCAGTCATAGTTTGCCTCTTTTGAAAAATGCCTTCAAACCAGGTCAGAAATCTCTGACTAAATCAGATATTTGGAGGAGAGTTGACTTGCATTTAGATGTAGACCTTTTGTCATAGTTTTGCTTCACAACAGGAAATACTCCATTTATCAGAACTGATCCATCTCGGACTCCCTTTATTTCTAGCATCACTGCTCACCAAGCTCTCCCGGGAGCAATGTACCCCTGAGTCACTCTGCTTCTTCTGTGCTGATGACATTCAAGGCTTGTGATAGGCAATCACCTGGGGTTTGGGTTCGTTTGTTTGCAGGGTAGGGGAGAGATCTTTTTTTGTTTTGCTTTGCTTCTTCCCTTTGATCTTTCCACTTGCCTTCTTCTGTCTTTTATGAGACCCGAATCTATGCACCTCACTCTAGACACATAGACCATCTCCCCTCTCTAGCCATTCCTGATCTCTCTTTGATCCCACTTTCTTCTTCATTCCCAGTGTGGAAGTCTCTGTGGAGTCTTGTGTTGTCCTTCCCCGTTCAGAGAGCTCTTCCGTACTTAAAGCACCAACTTCCTCTTCTAGCTTGTAATTATTAGGTCTTCCCTTCGGGCCTTCCCCATGACCTGCGCTCACATACTTGCTCACAAACATCTCTCTGGCACATCACAAGAAGGTCAGGCAACCCCAAATATATTATTTCCTCTGCCTACTTCCAGACCAACTCCATCTACCCATCACCTTGTCCCCTTAGTAGGTACATAGTAGGCACTGACTAAGGTGAAAACTCCCTGGTCACTCTCCTTATGCTTCTGTTCTCAAAGCCAGAGTCGACTTCTAGCCTGTGACCTAAGAGGTGACATCTCAGGGGAGTCCCTCACCTTCTTCTGTCACTGCAGTAGCTATCCCTGGAACCCCAGGCTAGCCCTGCTGTGAGGTGTCTTCACTGTGTTTCTAGCTGCAGCCTCCCTTTTCTTCCCCTTCTCAGTTGGAGGAGGGACAGTGTGAGACTGGACGTCCAGTTTCCTTCCTTCTTCTCACAGCTAGTCACTCACTATGAGCTATTTCCTTGTTGACTGGGATAACATCTTATCTTTCAGATTTTATGCAAAGATTTAAAATGGTTTTTTGGCTTTTTTTTAACAATGTGTGAAAAAAATATATCAGGTGCTTCATATGGCATCTGGCATGTATCAGATGTGAATGTGAAGTTCCTTCACTTGCTAAGCTTTTTGCTGCTTCATTAAATCTAACCCTGTTGGGGCTGGAGAGATGGCTCAGCGGTTAAGAGCATTGCCTGCTCTTCCAAAAGGTCCTGAGTTCAATTCCCAGCAACCACATGGTGGCTCACAACCATCTGTAATGAGGTCTGGTGTCCTCTTCTGGCCTGCAGGCATACCCGCAGACAGAATATTGTATACATAATAAATATTTTTTAAAAAATCTAACCCTGTTGCCATGACCTTAACTGCCCATCACAATTTCAAGGTCCCACATATGTATTCATATCATATCATAATTCTGTTCAGCCAGTGACTCTCTTGCACTTTTACTGTATGTCAAGTGCTCCGACCTTACTTCAATGTCCAAGAATCAATAGGATTCCACACTGAATGCGAGCTCCAGCCTGCAGGTCTTTTGAGGCCCTTTATTAAAATCAGTTATAAAGTTGAAGAGCCTTCCTCCCTCTACCCCTTATTTGCTTTGGGGCTTAGGTATAGAAGCTGCCTTTACAGGAGTCTAGTCTCCACCAAATAGGACTAGCACTCTCTAAGAAGTCCAGACCCTGAAAACAGACGTAAAAGTCACCCTGTCCCTCCTCTAAAGTTTATTGTCCCCAAGCCCTTTCTGAGCTGTGTCTTATAAAACAGAGAGATCACTGCCCTCTGGCTCACATAGATTCACCTCCCCGGGTGCACAAGTCCTTCAGTGTCTGCCTCCCCCCAGATTCCGTGCGCCATCCTTTCTTGTTCCCTCTGCAGATAGAACTGACTTGCAGAGCCTAGGCCCTTAAGACCCCAGCCCGCCTTCCTTGGAGGGAGGAAAGTGCTCACAGTATGTGTCAACCTAAGCAAAGAAAAAACATTGAGAGGGATATTAGGAAGAGAAGCTTGAGAAATGAGAACAGGAGGGAGAGTTCTGGGAGGAAAAGCTCTGGCACTTTGTCACAAAGCAAGAGGCCTGGGCCATTTCCCCTGCACCAGTGTGGAAGATCTGACAGTGGCGAAGGCAAGGCCTGTGGAAGGAAGCAGTAAGGGCGAAGCTAAGGCCTGCCTTACCGTGAAGCTCCAAGATCCCTTTTGATCTCAGCAGCTCTGTAGGCCTGGGTGTTTGCCTCCAACTTTCTCAGCTTTGAAGCTGGCCTACTTATTAATAGCCACTGTGCTGATTAAGAACTGCAATTCCGTGATGAAAGAATCTGCTCTTTGTATTTAGGGAAAGCTTTTGTGATTAATTTACTCTAGACTTTCTGAGGATCCTGTCATTTTAAGATAAAGACCGACTTAACACCAGCAGTTGTGGGAACTGAGGTTTGGATTCATTGAGCAGCAAATATTTATTGAGTTTCCACCATATGCCAGGCACCATGCTAAGCCTTGGGGCTTCAGCCATCAGCAAAATTAACACAGCCTCTACCCTGTGTCACTGACAGCTCATACAGTTCAGGGAGTAGCCAACTTTGTATAAAGAGCCAAGCTGAAAATATTTTAGGGCTCAGGAGCCATAGGGGTCCTGCCATGACTATTAAACTCTGCCATGGTCCCTCAGAAACAGCCTGCATCCCAGGAAAATTTTGTTTACAAAATTGGCAGGTGGCCAGCTTGGTCTGCAGACTAAAGGTTCTGTTGATGTTTGTTTTGTTTTGTTTCAATTTGGAGGGCTTTGAGTTTTTGATTTTTATACATTTGTTAAGACAGGGTCTCTATATATAGGCCAGGCTGACCTTGAAGTCTTGGTGATCCTGTCTCAGTCTCTCTGGGCTGGAATTAAAGGCATGCACTACCACACTGGTGAACTAGCAGCTTGAGGTTCACAAGGCCTTTGGTCTAATGGATGCAACACACATGAATGCAAGTTAATATTTTGCTTGTTCTGCATTGTTTTATCTAGCCTGCTATGATCACAGCTGACAAAAACTAGAAAATCTCAGAGAAGGCTGACTTTGGGAATAGTCTCCTAAGGGTCCAGTTTCTCTCTCTGGTTCTCAGCCCTTCTTCCCCTGGAGTGGCTTTACTGTCTGTCTGTGTTCACTCCACTGTAGCAAGACAGCAGTAACATTAACAATATCCCCTAGGGAAAAGTCCAGGGGATGAGATCAGAGAGCAGAGGTCTTGTGATGCTCATGAGCTTGGGTGCCTGGACTCAGATCATGTGCCCAGACCTTAATCAGTCATTGGCAACATCATGATTAACTTAGGTCCTGTCATACTCTTTGCCCCAGCCTTGGGTGGGACGGAGAAAAGGAAAGATGAATTCCAGTTACCAGAGGACTGATGACAAATGTGGGGTGACATAGTGTTCATATCATCCATCGGGGGGAGGGGGGCTGAAAGCCCCTCCTGATGCCACACCTATGTACAAGCTCTAGCGATGCTGCTAAGCCTTTCTGTTTCCATCAAGAAGTGTGCAGCTTATTTGCAAATGCCCCAGATTTTAGTATTCATGTGCTGCGTTTCCTGTTACAACCTCCGTGTTTATTGTGTGTTTGAGTCTTTGGTTCATGAGCAGACTTGAGCAGTTCCTCGTCATTTTCTCTGAGTATCTTGCCGCTTGCCCATTCTTCCAAGTGTGTTAGCATTCTGAGTAGTCTTAGCAGACCTCTCCTTTCTATTTAATGACGGGGAATCACTTGATCTCCAAAGCTGGGCTTAGAGCATCCAACAGTAATCAAAGCACTGGGTCCAAATGGTTTTGTTACTTTGAAGCCATCGTTCTCTCCACAGGACCAGAACACTGAAAAAGTCACCATGCCACCTTTTAAACAATAGAGGTTGGCAACTTCTTAGCTCTTCTACCACCCACTTGCCTGGGAGCGGGTGGCCCACCCAGGAACCACTTCCTTCTCTCCTGCTGGAAACTGGCCCATCTACACAGGCAAAGGAGGACTTACAACAAGCTGCACTCTTAGTTTGGAAGACAGCCTTTAAACAAAGAGTTAAGAGAAGACTATACTGAAGGAAGAGCAGGGAATGAATATTTAAAGGATGTTCAGAAAATTGTGGCTACTTTACATTTTCACTTTATATTTGAGACTCCAACCGTACAAGCTGTGCTGCAGAGAGAGCACCCTTCCTAAAATGGATCTTCCTTGGCAGTTGCTGTGGCAACACAGAACACCTTAACCCCGATAATGATGACATTTCTTAGAAGGCAGAGCATTTCCTCAGCTGCTCTGTAGATTTTTTTTGCATCATCTTTTACCACTGTTTCTTTCATTTTTATTCTTCAAACCAGAAAGTCAGGCATGTAAGTTCTAAATTCTCACTCCTCTAAAGGACCAATGCAGAAACTTTTTTGCTATGCAAAGGCAAAAGCCCTCTGCATTTCTGTTTATATTATCCCTGGTAGTAGAGAGCTAACCTCCCTTCCTGTGTCCTGCTCCTGACGATGTCCTCTAACCTGCCCTTAAAAACGCTTAAGAAGCCCACCCACCACAGTGCTCACCCCCACCCCCACCACCACAGTGCTCACCCGTGCCCCCAACCACCACAATGCTCACCCGTGCCCTTCTCTTTAAAAGAACAGTATATACCATGAGCTCAACTCTCCTCTTCTTCTCCTCTCTCCCCGCTCACTATGATCCACACACCAGTCATACTCCATTTACTTTACAGGCTTCCGATAAGCCAGGTATTAGAAGGACACATTCTGAGTAAATCAGTCCACAGTGACTAGAAGCATCAGCTAAATCTCCCTTAGCCTCCCCTATGTTTCTAGTTGGTAGAAATCCAGAGATCAAATTTTAAGCTGACATTCTTCCCTTAAATTCAAGAACTAGATGCAGTATAATGGCTTCCCACTTATAGACCCAAGTTGTAGGCAGAGACTGGAGACTGTCTGTCTGTCTGTATGGACTGAGTGCCTGCTTACACACCCCAGCTCAGGTGGTGAGCCCTCAGTCCCCAGTGAATTTGTATATGGAACCTTTGGGAGCTAATTAATTCAGGGTGAGGGCCATGTTCTAAGAACAGGAAGAGACCAAGTTCACTGTCTGTGTGCACACAGCAAGGAAAGACATGCATGGATATCACCAGGGGACCCTCACAGGCACTGGGTCATGCAGCCTTTTATCTTGGACTTCCTGCCCCATGACAAGCTTCCCTGTCATTAGCCTAGAATGGGAACCCTCGGGATCCAGGGATGTAGATGGGTGCAGTGTCAAAATCCCACCAGGTGAGAAAGGCTCTAGAGCAGCAGAGATGGCTCAGTGGGTAAAAGTGCTGGCAACACAAGCCTGATGACATGAGTTTGGTCCCCGCTACTCGTGTTTCAAAATAAAAGCCTAATTCAGTGGTGCACCTCTGTAATCACAGCACTTCTTCTTGAGATGGGAAACAGGGACAAAATCACCCAGAAGCTCACAGACCAGCTAGCCTGGGGTGCACAGCACAGCAGCACCACCAACAATATAGACTGCCTCAACAAGGGTGGAAAGAAAGAACTCCCAAGAGTCGTCCTCCGAACTCCACATGTCTGCCGTGGCACCTTCTTGCAAGCCGACACTTACGCTAGTTAATCTTTTTTAAAAAATTTAAAAACCAAAGATAAAAAATAACAATTAGTTTATGAAAAGGGAAGGAAAGAAGAATCCTAAGGGCCTGTGTTGGGGAAGCGCACAGGGCCCTTGACACGCTGAAAGAACACAAGTGAAGCAGGTGCTCAGGAGCTTGGGTACCAGTGAGAGAGGTGGATGCGGTCACAGGCGCAAGGCCTTCTTGATAACAGAGAGGATCTGAATTTTGACTCTGTTTGAAAAACAAACCCAACTACTGCAGTGTAAGATAAATACCTTCCAGACTAGGATGGTACCAGTGGTGACAGAGATGAAAAGAAACTGTCCGTGGAAGTCCTGTCTTGCCCCCTTCCTCTCTGCTGAGCTTCAGTGTAACAGGAACCTCTAGGTGGGGATAGTCTCTGTCTTCACGGGGCTTTCTAAAAGCAAAGTCTTGCTGGTGTAATTCCCTTGTGAGGACCAGGCTGTTGCAGTGGAGTCAGATGTTAACTGTATATACACCCCACTTCTACTTGGCTTCCAGGGGAGCTTTCTTCGTTACAAAATGCCGTTGTTTGTTATGATGCTCTAGTTCCCAGTGGGACCGTGATAGAGAAAATCAGATGAAGGAAAGTGGAAAGATGAATAATCACAGTGGACCGAGACTCTTATTAGATGAGATATGGCTGAGGAATGTGGAAGAACGGACGATTATACATGGTGCTTTCTGAAACTGGTGGGTGTGGAGGGTAAGATGGAAATGAGGCTGACAGCCCTGGAAATTCCCTTTCAGGGTTCTTAAGCCAACACAGCCATCAAATGCTTTGGGGTTTAGTAAATTTACTCATTGGTATAATAGGATACTATATTTTAATGATTTTAAAATATATACTAATGATTTTAATCATTTTTAATTTTTTATTTATGGGGACAAGGCAGGGCACATCACAACACATGTGTGAAGATTGGAAGACAATTTGCCAGAAGTCTGCTCTCTCTGCTGTATGAGGTCATAGGGATTGATTCAGGTCATCAGACTTGGTGGCAAACACCTTTACCCCTTACATGCTGAGCCATTCCACTAACCCACACTATATAATTAAATACTAATAATTTATAGTAAAGTTATATGCACCAGTTTTACTCTTTCATCAAAGAAGTGTATGCCCAAGCCTTCTGATTAGACCAGTTCTATCTTCTCTTGCTTTTTGGTCTGCTGTAAGGCTAGTTTATCCCATAATCACCACTGAAAGATATCAGGAGGCAAAAGGAAGAAGAGAGTGGTGTAACCGCAGTTAATGTCTCAAGCTTGGTGTTTAAGTGGAGGTTATCTCCCCTCCTTATTTCATACCAAATGCATTGTGGTGTTTAGGTTTAATTCTAAACTTGACACAACTTAGAATCACCTGCGAACAGACTCTCAATGGAGGACTGCCTAGATCAGTTGGCCTGTGGGCATGCCTCTGGGGGACTGTCTTAAGTTAACTGATGTGGAAAGAACCAGTCCATTGTGGGTGGCACCATTCCCTAAATATTGGTTATTAAACAGTGGAGAAAGTGAGCTGAGCACCAGCAAGCAAGAGAACATGGCTGCACTCTTTTCTCTGCCCTTGACTATGGATGTGTTGCAACTAGCTATTTCCCTCAGTGAACTATACCCTGGAATTGTGAGCTCAGATAAACCCTTTCTACCCTAAATTCTTAGATTTGTTTGAGGGAGATGGTTTGGTTTTAGTTTGTTTGTTTGTTTCTGAATTCAGACATCACAGCAACAGAAATGAGCTAGAACACACTTGCTGGGTCAGAGGTGGAGGTGTCTCATCCACAGCTTAGCTTACTAGAAAAGAGAAAAGTTGCAAACAAACAGAAGAAAACACAGACAGGTGGAAGGGCAGTGTGCAAGATGAGAGAGAGGTTGTATGAAAACGTGGTGAAAAGGCCACTACATTGTCAGGGGAAAGGGCACAGAGGCACTGCCTACCTGCACTCTCTGAGCAAGACAAGTAGCAACTTCCTCCCAGACAGTTACTGACCAATGGTGCTTATTCTTTCGAGGGCATTATCCTGGTGGTCCAGTGGTGGCTGACTGAACCAGGAACACCTCTCTAGGGTGCTCCTTTGCTGTACCCAATTATCAGAGAGTAAGTTCAAAAGATTAGACTACATAATGGTGCCATTGGCTTAGTTTACTTTGTCCTTCGTGACCAGTTTTCAATTGAACAGCTAAAGGAGTGGCAACAGGAAACAGGTTCTCTTCTATATCAGATGAAATTGCCTCAATTCCTACTGTGCAAGAGATGGAGTCATGGTCCCCATATATCCCTTACCCAAACCAGTCTTGATGAGCCTTCATCATCCCTTCACTTGGTAAGACTTTCCTAAGATGTTAGGATGCTCTGTTTTCCTCAAGAAACGTGGGGGTGGGGAAGAGCACTTGACTGCTCTTCCAGTGGACCCAGGTTTCATTCCCAGCACCCACATGTTAGCTCGCTACAATCTATAACTCCAGTTCCAGATGATCTGATGCTCTCTTCTGCCTCCTTAGGCACTGAATGCACATGGGGCATAGACATACCTGCAGGCAAACATTCGCACACATAGAAATCAATAGTCCTTTGTAAAAGGAGAAAGAAAGAAAAATAATCATACAGGGCAGAGCGACAGCAGCAAGGGCTCCTTTGCCTGTGACATACACTCACTGATACACAGATAGATACACACTTCACTGAGTGGCTCCTTTGCCTGTGACATACACTCACTGATACACAGATAGATACATACTTCACTGAGTGGGCTGCATTTATTTGGGGGAATTTATAAATCTCTTGTTTTAGATTAAGAAGTACAGTACATTTATATAGATTTTTGTCTTATAATTAAATCTTTATGTTAACATTTTAAAGCAATAGGAAAAGAAGAGAATGATTGAAAGCCAAATGTGGTCCTATAGAGATTGTTCAGTGGTTAGAGCACTGACTGCTCTTCCAGAGGAGCTCAGTCCATGCAAATTTTCCAAAGGTGTCACTTCTACTACCTTCACTTACCTGTTACGATCTTAAAAGTAGATACAGCCACCAAAATGCCCAGTGATAGCGTACACCACCTGTCCACCTGTGTTGGAGGCTTGGGGACACAGCTGTGCAGATCCCCCAGCATTAGTATCTTTGTTACCATATGAATCCTACCAAGCACTTAAGTAGTCTGCAAGAGTGTCAGTCAAACCAGAGGCATGCTATGAGTTGTCCCCAACCACAGTCTGTCCCTGTCATAATCTGCATCTTAGTGCAGAAAAGGCCTCAGAGTTGGCACAGTGGTCTTCCCTATAAGCAGGGATGAGAGAATGGTGTTTATTTAATAAGATGCTGAAAGTGTGTTAACAAGGATTTTCTTTAAGATTTATTTCCTTTTTTTCATGTGTGAGAGTTTTGCCTTCATGCTATGTATATGCACCATGTGTGTGCCTGGCACCTGAGGGGGCAGAAGAGGGCATCATATCCACTATAACTGGAGCTATGGGCAGTTGTAAGTTATTACATCAGTGCTGGGTCCAAAGCAAGAGCAGCAAGCTGAGTCCTCTCTCCAGCCCCAGTGAACAGGGACCATGTGTTCAGGCTGAGGAACTTATCACTGTATATAGTTCTTCACTTTAATGTCATTTATTATATGCTTTCTGACAATAAATATAAAAAACTTTGTGGATGAGTAGATGGTTTTCGAAGACTTTTTGCATCCAAAACAGACATTTCTGGGGTATAAAAGATTTTTTTTTCATTTTTAGATAACATACATACGACAAGAATATGAAACAAAATTCAAAGGATTAATGCCTGCATCTCTGAGACAAGAACTTGAGGACACCATTTCCTCCCTGAAGTCACAGGTAACTCGTAGAGCAGAACAATGCTCTTAAGATGTAGGTGTGGCATAGGTGGGCGTGCATTCGGAAAGGAAGCTGGCAAATAGCGTGATTCTTCCTCGCTCCAGAAGTCACTGTGAGTCCCACACTTACCCATTACCAGCATGAACTGGGTTAGTCCCCTGAAACTGGGTCAGCCATGGCAACTTTGATTCATTCACAGTCCGGTGCAGTTTCACCCTTTCCTCTTGGTTCAGGGTCTAAAGTGCCTTTCTGCAACACACTGCTGCTTCCTCGCTATACTAAAATACGGAGGAATGAAGCATCTTTAGTTTAGAAGTATTTTTTTCTAGTATGTTTTGTATGGTTTTCAAAGATATATATTTTAAGTCCAAGGCAAAATAGTGTTGATATTCAAACAATTAGGTTTGATGGTTCTTATTGAAGTATGTGGTTCCTAAAATGTAAGGTGAGAGATAAATGCTTGGGAAACTGAGGCAGGAGGTTCACAAATTCAGGGCCAGCCTGAACTACATAGCAAAATCCTCTCTCAAAACAAACAAACAGACTTTTGTATTACATGTTGTTTAAGGGTTTTGGGAGTTTTGGGGGGAAAGAGGGTTGAGATGGTGTTTTACCCTGTGGCACTAGCTGTCCTGGAACTCTCTCTGGTAGACCAGACTAGCCTGGAACTCACAGAGATCTGCCTGCCCCTGCCTCTTCAGTATTAGGATTAAAGTTGTGTGCCATCATGTATTGAATGTTTCGTGCATTGTCAGCCTATGAGGTTTTTTATATGTTTTGGGGTATTTGTTTGTTGTTTTGGAGTGGTTTGTTTTTTATTGTTGTTGTTTTAGAAAATGTCTCTACATAGTTCTGACTGTCCTGGAACTCACTGTGTAGACCAAGCTGGCCTTGAACTCACAGAGATCTGTCTGTCTCTGCCTCTGGGATTAAAGGTGAGCGCCACCACACCTGAGTTTTGATCTCCCACATGAGGAGTCTGCATAGTCTTATTTCCATCACACCGGGGAAACTCTTAAATGTCTGAGTTCTTGTAATGGTTCTACAAGGGAAGGGCTTCTGCATTCTGAATGCTAAGAACTGTACCTGGTACATAGCAGGTGCTCATTAAATAATAAAATAACCAATGTAGTTTGACGAGCCTAACATGATGTGCTTATAATGTGTAAAATGACTGTGTGATGCCAAACATGGTGATGTATACACCTTTAATCCCAGCACTTGGAAGGGAGAAGCAAGTGGATCTCTGCGAGTTCAAAGCCAGCTTGGTTTATATAGCAAATTCCTGGCCAGCCAGGGCTACACAGTGATGGGGAGGAAAAAAAAAGCTTGTGATGTTTGCTTGGATTAGACTGACCTAGAACTTGCTAGGAAATGCAGTCTGGCCCCCAACTCCTGAGAGCCCTGACTCAGCTTCCAAGTCTTGAGCCATCGTGCCAACCTGAAGCAGATGTTAGCTGATGCTTTCCTGTTTTCCTCGGTAAGAAGGCTGAAGTGAAGGGTCCTTTCCATCAGTCCTCTTCCTGCTGTCCCCTGCTGCCTTTGGAGGCTACTAATAGGTTCTGCTGTGCTTGCCTCTGCATATGAAAACAAATGGCTGAAAAAGAGAACGTAGTGCAAAGGGCACGCAGCTTTTTTTTTTATGTGAAAAGCACTCAGAGGTGTGGGTTACCCATCAGCTTCTCAGAGGAGTGACCATGGGGTCAGCTACAAGGGTCTGATGCCCTCAGAGAAGAGTCTTGTTTTGGAGGCATGGGGGCGGGGCAAGAAACCCAATACCCACCTGCATGGCTTCTGTTATCATTCATATCATCTCACTGTGACAAAAGCCACTTCAACCTCCTGGAACTGGATGTTGACCCAGAGAGAGCGCGCTGCCAGCTGCAGGAGGGCCTCGGAGTTGGCAGCTGCGCGGAGGAGTCGAAGGCCTTCGAGTGCGCAGAGTCAGTTGGAAAGCACAGGTGCCTGTGTTTTGAAAATTGTTGGAATTCCAATCGATCGCAGTGCAGGGTGGGGGAGGAAAGTTAAAGCGGTGTGCCCCTGCATCTGTCAGAATTACCAATTGTCCAGTGGGTCATTTGAGCAATTAGATAAAATGAAGAGCGGGGCACTGTTACAAATAAGCAAACCCAGGGACCACTGTGATACACACCCATTTGGGCAGCCTGTGCTTTCTCTCTTTCAGGCACATTTTTGGTTCTGCCAGCTGTACTCTTGCATAACTATGCCTCAGAACCAGCTGTTGCCATGGTTTCAACTCAGACCAAAGAAGCAAGAGTAAACAATTCTAAGCAGATCAAATGGCACTGACTCTTGATTACATTAAACCATAGTTTAAGCTGTCCCCAAACTGTGTTTTATGTGGTTGGATAAGGTGTCTTTAATCGATGCCTGATATATAAGTGTCATTGATCCCATAGACATTTATATTTCAAAGAATTCAAATGTACTATAAAGACCTCATTGGAGAAGTCATGCTAGGCAACAGCTTCTTCTAACCCCAAGCCCTCCACTCCGTGGTGGTACCTACTGTGAAGTCCATTCTGGGCATTTACCATGAGGCATATCTCACCACACTTACGGCCCTAGGAAGCAGCTGTCATGAACTCCATTTCACAGATGACACAGCAAGAGCTGAGTAACCTTCCTAGGCCTTTAGAGGCCAAGCCAGGGATGGAGCTCAAGTTGGCCCAACTCCAGGAAAAGCTCGGCTCTTTCCACTCCAAAAGCCTGTCTCTAACCTCAGGGAATCCCCAGAATGGATTTGAGGTTTCCAGAAAGCAGTAATTTTCTTTTCACTTGCTCTCTCGCTCATTGAACAGCTTGTGCATACCAGCTACATGCCCAGCCCTGTAAAAGAAACCGGGGACTGGGAGACAGACAGTCATCCCTCTGCAGAAAGCCCTTAGGTTTGGGAACAGATGTGAAACATGACCACAAAGCAGTGTGAGAAGGCATAGAGCCCAGGATGCAGAGGAGGGACTGCTGCCTTGGGACAGGGCTAGGTGGCAAGTGTTCCAAAGTGAGAGCCCTAGCCAAAGGGTGACAGAGTGAACAACATGGTATAAGGTGGCAGTGGTGGGAAGGTCATGAGGACAGAGGGAGCCACCAAGATAGAATGGCACCAGATCAAGATGGGCCCCGGGTTAGTTTATGGTTGGTTCTGTGGCCTCTGATGGATTTTTGGTAGGGACAAGGTGTGACCAGATGTAGGAAATGCATTATTAATATTCACTTCCTCTGAGTTTTATCCAGAGAATTATCTGAGTTGAAGGGAAATCCCAGCATACTGTGTGTGCAGTGTTGACATATGCACTTACCTTTCTCATACGAGATGTCTTTCTAGGTCAACTTTCTGCAAAAGAGAGCATCCATCCTTCAAGAAGAGCTGACAACCTACCAAGGCAGAAGGTATGAGCAGTAAGTGAAACACCTTCCCATTAATTTGTTCTCTGCCCCTGGAGTCTTTTAGCTTGACATGCAAATCTTCACTGAAATGTCTAGACACAAGATAAGTCTGGAAAGGAAGACATTCTTAATGAACAGCTTGTCTTTGAGAAGTCACCCACCTCTTTAATCACAGGCCTTAGATTCATCAGAACAAGATTTGGGAATTTCAGGGTGTGGCAAGTAGGGACCTCACCTGGGCAGTCAGGCAAGGTGTGGTCTTGAAGCCCAGCTGTGGACTGAAGGAGACACCATCTTCCTTTAAGACTGTGGCATGATGCAATTCTCTGTGATGGCTCACATCTTCAAAGTCCCTATCCCTGGGGGTTTGGCACTGTTCTCCAGACCAGAATAAGTCAATGGCTTTGTGGTGTTAAACATTCACAGAGATGGGGTATCCTGGTGTGCAGGACTATGGGATACAGGAGCCCTTTTTAAAAGGTTCCCAGTGATATCACCAACCAAGGCGATGTTTGCTGATGGTCCAGGTCAGTCAGGCAACTTTGCTTTCAAGTGCAGTCACAGGCCAGACTGCTTACTTGGCATCGAAATAAAAGGAATGAGCTTGTGAATCATTTACTTTTCAAAAGATTCTGTGTGCCTGATGATGATAAAATCAGTTGCTTATAGGCATACGTGATGAAATTTTGATAGCAAATACCCTTTTGAACCTCCAACTCCTTCAGAATTGTAACACATTTTACCATTGACAGACCTATTCAGGCTACAGTCCTAACCTGGGCTTTGATTTGCAGGTAACTGCATGGGAAAGCATGGTAGGTGAGACTGTCTGAGCTGCACCGTGGACTCCGTCCAACAGGTTTGAAGATGTGGATATTGTGAACTGTGAGATCAATGACTTTTTTTAATGCTTAAGTGTAATTGAGATCATAAAAACATGCATCATCCATACACTGGGTTGGCTTTATTTGTGTCTGCCTAAGTTATTTTTTACCATTTCTTTCTTTCTGACCCCATGTTTGTATTAGAATATATGCTGAAGCCTGCTTACATTGGGCAGAGACATAACTGCTTGTGTGTGCCTTGGTAATGCTTTACAAGGATCCTGCAAGTTAGGCATGATTAGAATCATGATTATAGTATCATATCAAAACCCTTAACCTGTTAATGCTGTTCCCATGTTCATGTTCATATGTTAAAATATCATGTTGTACTATTATATTTTCTTTTAACATTTTATCACACCTCATCTGCTAAGTATGACATATACATGGTATTTTTTCCCCAACAAATATTGATTACCTCAATTTCTGCTTTGAAGGAAAATACCTTGTATCGTGTCAAAGATCAACTCATAATTTCAGCATGAAACTTCTGTCCAGAGTCAAATCACTGGGTCATGCTTGTCCTGTGGGTCTCCAGCCTGGTCCTAAGGCTGCAGGGTTGCAGGGTGGGAACACTGTGCAGGCAGCTCTGGTTTTCCTGTTACTTTCTTGATGTCTCCTGTGTGGTTGTTGCTTTGATTGTCACATTGGTCCGTGATCCTTAAGAAAGCCTGATAGCATTTGGCCATGTTTTGAGGACACAGCCTATTGACAAGCAATTGCGCCTGTCCATCGGTCTTGTCTGCAGTGTGTTTGCTCTTTATGAACAGTGCTTAAGCCTGTATCGCTTTTCCCACACCTGCTCTGTGCTGATTGGTCAGCTGGAGCTGCAGTTGCAAAGATGCTCCAGTTTCATTTGAGTGGTCCTGGACTGAGCCATGGGCCTTTGAGACCTCTAAAAATGTAGTGAGTGGGAGGGGAAGGGCCTGTAACCATCTGGTTTACTGTGAAAGGATAGATAGTTTATTTACACTTACTCAAAATTCTTTTCTCTCTCCCGTGCCCAAATTTGCCTGTCACTTGCTGTCTGAGAATTAGTTGTCCTTACTTGTACCTTGTCTGAGGCATGGGGAAGATCAGAAAAACTAGGTTTTACAGCCATTTCCAAAGGCAGGACAGGTCAGTCTGTGTGGTGGCCATCTGTAGGAGGCTGACATCTTGCACAAAGTAATCTTTGGGGAGCCACTACCTTGCTGGTGCCTCCCAAGTGTCCTTCTCCCCCAACCCCTCCTCCAGGAGTATAAATTTGTGTCCTGTGCAAAACACAAAAGCATAGCAGCTGCTATTAAAGCCACCTAACCAATGACGACAGTTGACACTCACGTGGTGACTTAGCACTTGGAACAAAGAAGGCTGTGTGGTTAATGTTCCGTGCTTCTGCAAGGACCATGAAAAGCAGGTTGAGGTCAGAGGATTTCAAGGTTATTATCGGCCTGCAATGAAAATATTTAATGAGTTGTTTTGTTTGCTGGAATTGGAACTCCCACCCAGAGATATTTGTTTTCCAGGAGTAAATATCAATAGGTGTTTTGGAAACTTGCCTCCTATTCTTTCTTTTCTTTATTTCAAGGGTTATGAAATTACAAACACTGATGAACCTTTGACATGAATCTGATCCCATTTCCTTTCTGCAGTGCACCGAGCATGTCCGGGAGTAAATTGAGTAAAACTTTGAGTCTGTTTGATTGGATGTGATAGGAAGGGGTAGCGGACACTCAAGTTTTTGTGAACGTTCTCTGATAAAGGAAGAGAGAGGAAAATTGCTTTTGGCACGTCTGAAATTCCTCGCTGAGTATTTAAGTGACTACTGTGACAAAATGCCAGTGCTCAGGAAATAAATTATCAACACTGTGCCTTATTATAAAACCATCTAGGCTTGTACCTTTGCTTTTATCTGAGGGAGGATCAGTTGTTCATCGCAAGTGCCTAATTTAGCTACAGCTCCAGGTATTGTTGCTGGCTACCATGTTTGAGCCTCCATCTGTGCCTTTTCTAGTCCAACATGTAATTGTCAACAGGTGGTGGCTGATAGGGCATTTGGAACACTGAGAAAGGGAAGATCGTCTCGAGGCGCTGTGACTGGGTTTGAGTGCTAGACATTCTGCAGGAGTCAGGCCAGGGGAGGGCCCAGGGGAAGCCGGCAGTCAGTCACCTGCCTGGATCATAGTTCCCTATCAGTCCATTTCTGTCTCCCCAGCAGTTGGACCTTTTGGGAATCTGACCACTGATTCTGCAACCTCCCCACTCACCAAAGAACTCCACAGAGGACCGCTATCAAGGGATACAGTGGAGAAGGAGGAAATCTGAGAGAGAGGGAACAGAGGACTGACTTGCTTTATAGACCGCACGAAAGTCTTGGCGGCAAGGTGGCTAGAAGGGACTTGCTTGTGTGCTGAGGCCATTCTGTAAATGCTGCATATTAACTGATTCCTCAGAAACTGGCATGCGCTTATGATGGCGAGCAACCTCATTAAAGAGATCTGCGGAGAAAAGTGCCTAAGGAAGGAACTGGGAGTTTGAATTAACAATTAACAGCGTCCTCATTGAAGTGCATCACCAGCCAGGGAAGGCAGCGGCGCTTGTGCTTTCTGTCTAAGGGTGAAAGGAAAGGTAAAACATCAAAAATGGTGGGAGAAAAGTTTCAGAACACAAGGTCATTTGAATTCATAGTTTCCTTAAAAGAGCTCTCTCTTCTGAGCTTTCATATTCTGTTCAGAAAGGTCGCCTCTTTTAAGCCTTGTCATTAAAGACAGTTTGCTCTTTAAAGTGAATTATCAAAGGGTCTAGAAATTGTGAGTTACTGAACTAAAATGCATGATCAATTTGAAGTGCGCTAACTAAAGCCTGCTTAACTGTGGATGTGCTTTTGTGCTGGCAGCGCTTTGATAAAGCCAGGGGAAGGTACATGGTTGGCCAATTCAAAGTAGGGAAAAGAGATAATTAGATAAAACTTTCTCAACTCTCCGAGTGGGTCTTAACTTTAGAGGCTTGATTAGGAAGCTATGGCAGAGGCCCTAAATGGTATTTGAGGAGTGAAGTGGAGTGTTCCAGGTTCTGACAGGGTGAACGCGAACCTTCACTGTATTGTTTTAAAATCTGAATCAAACTTCAGGTCTTATTGTTTGCCTCACACAGAGGAAGAGAATTGAAATTGGTGTCATGAAACCAAAGAACTGTTAAATCTGGTTCCCACCCCAGTATCAAGGGCAGCTGATAACACACTTAGTCCCAAGGCATCTCAGTTCGAAGGCAAGGTTTCCATTGACAAACATTTTTACACCGGAGACCTAAATACTGCTATGGGGGTTGCCGTCTAGAGAAGGATGTTTAGTCCAGATGTAAGGCTGACCAGTAGTGTGATATCCTCTTGGGCAGCCTGCCACCTAATGTGAGGTCTCATGGAGCATAGTGAGGTGCTCACAGAGACCTCATCATGAGACAGAACGAGGATAACTCCTGAGAAGCTGGCTTCATCTGACTAGCTGAAATGTAATTACATGGATAAAGCCATTTGGCCCACTCTCTATCCTTTTAGCTAGGAAAGGAATTTAGCAGATAGGCAGCATCTGCTGTTTCTGTTTCCTTGGTGATTCTCTTCACTCACTTGGGCCTCTCTTCTCTAGTCTACCACACAAACCATTATGTTTGTTTCCAGCAGAATCACGTCAACCCTTTCATTGGTGTTTCTCAAACTAGCATGGCATTATAACACACTTAGTCCCAGAGGCAGGTGGGTCTCTGTGAGATGTAGGCTAGCCTGGTAACATAGTGAGTTCTAGGTCAGCCAGAACTACATAATGAGACTCTGTCTCAAACAAAAACAGAAACAAAACAGTGTTTCTCAAACCAGTGTCTATCAAGGTCTTTTTGTTTGGTGTGACTTACTCAAAATGTTCTGATGTCCCACTTTGATGATCCACATACATTGACTGATCCTTTATTCATTCATTGGTTACTGATTATCAGCTGTGTTCAAGGACAGGGTAACCCCAAGCCTTCTGGCACTAATTCTAACACACTGGTGTGATCTCTGTCTCGAGAGTACTGGCGGCTGGTGTGCTCAGGCGGGCTGCGCTCACTTCGGTCCCCAGGAATGCCATCGGATGGGGCTTGTGGGGCAGTCACAGGAAACATGAATGCAAGCCTATGGTGCTTCCTCATGTTCAGGATCCTCATGCTCCCAACGGCTGGGTGAGACAGCTGGCTAGGGCCCTTCTAATCAAGTCCAGGAGAGAGCAGACATAGACACCAGAAGCCATATAAGTCCTGGGCCCCAGCACCAGCAACACTTCTGCTGTATTTTGTTAATGGCAGAGCCTGTCTAGAGTCAAGTGTAAAGGACAGATGTTGAGCAAAGTCACAGCCTCTGTGCTGCCTTGACCTTGGCATAACCTTCCATAAAAAAATAAAAATAAAAATAAAAACTGTTTAGCTTTAATCTATGTCTTAGTTAGGGTTTCTATTACTCTAAAGAGACACCATGACCATGGCAACTCTTACAAAGGAAAACATTTAATTGGGGTGACTCATGGTGTGACATGGTGGCATAAAGGCAGACATGCTGCTAGAGAAGTAGCTGAGAATCCAATGTCGTAACAACAGGAAGTGGTCTGAGATACTGAACAGAGCTTGAGCATATTTGTGACTTCACAGCCTGCCTCAACAGTGACACACTTCCTCCAACATGCCGTACCTACTCAAAGTCACACCTCCTCTAATAGTGCCACTCCTTTTGGGGGCCATTTTATTTCAAACCACCACAACCTGGAATTCACTAAGATGATTTGACCCATACAGTTTTGTTTTTATTTTTGTTTAAGCTTCTTCTGGGACCTTGTATTTTATTGTAGAGTTCTATGAGATATTCATGAGAGAAATACTACCAAATTGATTAGTTAAAAAAAAATTCCTTTGTTGTAAGAGAGGCTGCTTGTTTGTTCCCGGCTGCCCAGACCCAAAATAATCACTCAGAAACTATATCATTTGAATCACTGCTTGGCCAATAGCTTAAGCATATTTTTAGCTAGCTCTTACATCTTAATTTAACCCATTTCTATTCATCTGTGTATCACCACATGGCTGTGGCTTACCAGCAAAGTTTTGGCATGTCTGTCTCTGGCGGCAGCTCCATGGCTTCTCTCTAATTCTGCCTCCTTTCTCCCAGCATTCAGCTTAGTTTTCCCTGCCTAGCTCTATTCTACCCTATCACGGACAGTTTTTTTTATTAATCAATGGTATTCACAGCATGCAGAGGGGAATCCCACATCACCTCCCCTTTTCTGTTTAAATAAAAAGGAAGGTTTTAACTTTGACATAGAAAAATTACATATAACAAAATGGGTATCAAGCAAGAATTATAGTTACAATATTTATATCTACTTTATCTTTTATCATAACTAAGGGAAACCATAACTATCAATTCTTCAACTCCATCAAAGACCACAGAAGGATATAATATTACATAAGTAAACAGGAAGTACTTTGTAAGCAACTTTCAAAACTCTAGAATTGACAGAGACATCTCAATGCCTGGACAGTCACCCAAAGTTCTTCTGTATCATTGGGGCATCCAATCTTCAGCCCACAGGCCCATAGTATCCAGCAGACTTTTCCATGAAGCAAGAAATTTCAAAGACAGTTCCACCTATATTGGCAGTTTTCAGTCACTTTCTTCTGTGTCCTGCAGAATGTCTGGCAGACTCTTTCATGAAGCAGGAACCCTGAAGGATCATCTCACCCTTAGGCAAGTTCATCAGTCATTTCTCTGTGGGTCCTGCATGTCCAGTTCAGCAGTCCAGGCAAGAGCAGTTTCTTGCCCAAATTGCTAACAAACTCCACAAGGCGCCTCTTCGATGCCCATCTTCCTCTTGAAGTAGATTGGTGCTACCAGGAGCAGATGTGTCTCAGCGTCATGAAAAGTCCTAAGTTATTAAAACATTTAAATGCCATATTCTATAGGTCTCTGGAAGATTTGAAGAATACCTATATAACTGAAATAAATCTCTATATATCTAGAAAACCTAACTAACATGACTGCAAGCTTGACTATTATAGATGACTATCTATTAACTTGAATTTTTAATTATACATTATATTTTTAAATGAGCTGCACAAACACAATATCTTAATCAAGAGCAGAAATATATAATTGACCTTAAATTTCTATCAATAAAGCAAGATCCATACCAATGCAAAGTATCCATCTCTATAGCATATCCCCCTTTAAATGTAAACAAACATTTATAAACAACATTTGGGAATCTGGGCATAGTTTTCTCCAAACTATTTCCTGCTGTTTATTGGACAAAGTAATTTTTGGAGGTGTTCATGGTGACCTTTTGGGGGGTCTTGGTCCATCAAAGCACATTAGTCTATAAGGATTCCACAGGTTCTCATCCTCTGTGGAAACAAAAGAAGAACCGCTTTTCCAAAGCAACATATCCTTAGACCCAAATTTTGAAGACAAGATACCTTTAAAGTACTTAGCTCCTTTACCATCAAAATTTTTTAAACACAATAATATACATAATCCAGACTCTCTGTGTATAGTCCATCTTTATGTGGCTTATTTGTTTTTACTCTATTACTTTTTAATATTTATTTTATTATCTATATTCCTTTAATCTATGACTTTCTGTACTCTGTCTCTTTAAAGACTTTGTTTTGTTTTTTTTTAAACCATTTATTTCTTTTTATAACACTCTATACTCTTTTTCTTCTCTCTCCCAAGCCTGTGTACATTTATCCAACACTGTGACTCATTTAGAGGTCTTTTATATGTGAATCTGTACTATTGTGTCTCTGTAATTCTTTTCTGTCCAGGAGTGTTTCTTAAAATGCTAAGTGCGTCTAAGGCTGCTTTGCCTTTTGGCTCTGCCTTGTCCAATATGGTGGGGTGGAGGTCTGTTTAGCGTGAGCCATGCTCACAGCCCCATTTTCAGGCACCCAGTGGGTCTATGTTTCCATTAAGCAAGTTGTAGCACTCTGCTCATAAACTCCATTTAAATGCAGTTTGTGCTGGCAGCATATCCCAGGAAGCCACCATTTTGAAATCACGCGGTTTTTACTGCTACCACTGAGTCAGGAAACCTTCTCTTAAAAGAATGCACCTGAGAAAATGCTTAACTTTCTGTGTGTGTGTGTGTGTGTGTGTGTGTGTGTGTGTGTGTGTCTAGAATTCCTCTCCAAGCCCCCTCAGGTTTTACATAGATTTAGTCAGTCCCATGTTGGTATGCCAATTTGTTGTAGGAGAGGCAGCTTGTTTGTTCCCGGCTGCCCAGACCCAAAATAATCACTCAGAAACTGTATCATTTGAATCACTGCTTCTCCTGTCTGGACATCCTACATTTTGTCAGTGGTCGATGCATCATTTTTTTCTTGTCTGAAAATCCTGTTAATCTGCATTATACTTCTACAATCACAGGCTAAACTGAGGATTTAGAAGTGCATTCTAAATTCTAATTCAGGGAAGCCCTGAGTTAGAAATGTTCAGTAAGGGCCCGTCATCTGTGAGTCTTTTCCAAGATGGAAGCAACCATAGTTTTTTGGGTTTTGGTTTGTTTGTTTGTTTCCCAGCTCTTCTCTGCTTGGGACTTGGTACACACTGTTTATCATAATTATCTTAGTGAGTATATTATTTTAAGGATCTACCAGAGCCCTACTCCCTGTGCCTGGGAGGTTTCCCCTTCTTCTGGGGAATTCTCAGGCACGTGGAAGGATGTGGATTTGATGAGACTGAGTGGGAAATTTCCTGAACCACAGAACTTAAAAACTACCCAACTAAATTGAGCATAATCCTCTAGATAAACAAATGACTCAGCCTCCTAATGGCCCCGTAGCTTTGTGGAGTTCTTTCTGCTTGTGCTGCTGGGCCTATCTCCTGGACGGCACCTCTCAGCTGAGCCTGGGTGGGAAATGTAAATAGATAAATAGAGCCAAGTACAAGAAGCGAGGCTGCCTCTACTGGCTGATGCTCATCTTCCCACATGCTGCAGAACGTTGGGTGGCTCCTGGTGGAAGAATCAACCTAGTGAAGTTTTGAGACCATCAGAGGGTTGATTTGGCAGGCATTCACATTTGCTTAACCAGTGAAGCTAGAGAGTTTGGGGGGTAAAAGGAAAAATGGGGGGCGGGGGACAGGAGAATCATCATTTCCTTTGGACGAGGGAATATTTTCCTGGCAGGATAATGAAGAGTCCTGAAACTCTTTTTAAATAGATGTGTTGAGATGCACCAAGATCTCTCTGGTTTCTGCGTCTTGCCAAGTGACCAAGGCTGCCATTTGCACGCCATCAACCCTGATGTTACTTCTCATGTTGCATGTAAACTGGTCTTACCCCGGTTTCCCTTGAACACCTCGGTGTTTCCCAGAGACTGCGGTGTCACAGCTGTGTGGGAAACCCTCTCCAGAACTGGTCGTTTGGCCCATCAGTTACCATTGTGTCTGCAATGAAAATATTTATCCAGGCCGGCCACCGTGGTGACTGTGTGAAGCCTGGCAGTGCTGCCCTGTCATGTCTCCACCTGCCCCTTCTGAGTTAAGGATCTGGGAGCAGTTGGCTGCCTAGGGTGACATTTCCTGCAGTGTCAGGGAACCTTTCTCTGACAGAGTTCCCACTTGCATTATCTTACTGTCCTCAGCATTTCTGTTTATGTCTTTGAGCATGGGAATTTGGAAGCTGCTAGAATTTACATTGAGTATACAAATACTATCTGAGATCTTATTTGGAGTCTGTGTGTGTGTGTGTGTGTGTGTGTGTGTGTGTGTCTGTGTGTGTGTCTGTGTGTGTGTGTGTGTGTGTGCTCGCACATGTATACACAAATTTTTAAATCTGTACATTTTCAAAGGCAAATTTTCTTTATGATGCCCCAAATCTTTTTAAAATAGGCCAATTAAGATAGCAAACCTAACTAGCTGTCCCACTGCTGGCCCCTGCTGTTAGATACTTTGCCTAAAACCATATCATGTTCACTCTCTGCCTTTTTATTGATAGAAGAAGAAGATTAATTGGCCTTATCTCCCTCTCACAGTGTAATCATAGCTTTGCCTGTGAGAACACCTCTCACTGCGGGTTGGGCTCAACTCTTCAAAACTTGAATAATTTGCTCAAATGTTTCAATCGTCTGTGGACCTTTGCTCAAAGCCTCAGCAGCTCAGAGGCTGAGCCTCAGTGAACGAGGCAGGCAAGAATGAATACCACCTTGCCAATCAGCTCCTTGCCCAGAAGGAATCAGTAATCCAGTGGGGAAGATAAAGTATATAACACCCAAGGAAAAGAAAGCCATCACACAGCATGGATGGGACCCAATCTACTGGACTCTCGAAGGGCACATCTGAAGCCAGTCCCATGGAGGTGACACCTGGGCTGGACGTGGTTTCAGAAGTTTCACTGTCCTTCCAGGTGCAGCCACAGCCAGGGCAGGTTCAGGGCTAGATGCCCAGATAATCTCAATTACAGTTGCCAGGAGGGGGAAAGCACCTTAATGTAGGCATTGAAAGGTATGTTAGAGGTACAGCACAGAAGACAGAGAATCGATTAACTAATAGCCCTCTGTATAGGTCAAAGCTGTCACCCGGGTCCTTTAAGGACCCAGAACTCAGTAGTTAGCTTAACTTCTCTTGAGTCTGGGTTTCCCCATTATTAAAAACCGGAGGAGGGCCTAGCGAAAACTCAGCCGGGAGAGTGCATGCCACCAAGCTTGACACCCGAATTCAGTTCCTTGAACTCCCGTGGTAGGAGAGAATCCTACCACAATTTGTCTTCTGATCTCAACACAAACATTGTGGCATGAGCTCACCAGTGTATGTACACACACACACACACACACACACACACACACACACACACACTAAACATTGTTAAACTAATTTAATAGAGGAATTAGAAGAACATGAAGATGAAATGAGCTAGGCAAGATTGAAAGTCAAGGCCAGCTTAGACCATGTCTCAAAAACGAGGGCAGAGGAAGGACTTGGGAGTTATCTTACTCGGTAAAGTACTTAGAGAACCTGAATTCAACCCACAGACTCTTGGAGAAAATGCCAGATGTGGTAACAGCACTTGTAATTCCAGTGCTAGCGAGGCAGAAGCAGACAGATCTCCGGGAGTCTCAGTCTAGCTACTCCGGGAGTTCCAAACCAATTAGAGACCCTGTCTCGAAACAAACAAACTCCAAGTGGAATGACCCCTGAAGCTGTCCTCTGGCTTCTCCATGCATTCCTGTATGCACCCCTGTTGTAATTAGAGACCCTGAGGGGCCAATGGGGCCATGCGGCAGATGAGAGCCATGCAGGCAGAGCTTAAGCAAGGAGTTTATTGAGAGAAGGGTAAAGGAGAAGGAAGAAGCAACAAGAAACACAGAGAAGAAAAGAAAGAAGAGACAAGGAGCAGCCTGCCTCTTCAGAAGAGCAGCAGGAAAAAGGGTGGGAATGGGCGGAGCTTGTCTCTTTTTTTATTGTTTCTATTGAGCTATATTTTTTTCTCCACTCCTCTCCCTTTCTACCCTCTCCCATGATCCCCACGCTCCCAATTCACTCAGGAGATTTTGTTTTTCTACTTCCCATGTAGATTAGATCCATGTATGCCTCTCTCAGGGTCCTCTTTGTTGTCTAGGTTCTCTGGGGTTGTGAATTGTAGGCTGGTTTTCTTTGCTTTATATCTAAAAGCCACTTATAAGTGAGTACATATTATATTTGTCTTTCTGGGTCTGGGTTACCTCACTCAATATGGTGTTTTCTAGATCCATCCATTTGCCTGCAAATTTCAAGATGTCATTATTTTTCCCACTCCATTATGTAAATGTTGGAGTTTGTCTCTTAAAGGCACCTTTTGCACCTGTGTACATATGTAGTGACATAGCAGTCTCAGGACCCTGGGCTGGCCAGGGTACTGCCTGGGCTCATCCTGCCAGGTGACAGGGGCCAACATGATGCCTGAATCCTAACGCCTCCATACACATGAACTTGCACACACACATATACAAAAAAGATTGAATGAGATGACCCATCTTCAGATGTGTAGCATGTAATAAATCTTCAGTAAATGAAGGCTATTTATACTTTATGATACTCTCCAATTTCATAATTAGTATTTATATACGAGGAAGCTGGAGCAAAGAGAAATCTGGAAATTTGCCCGAGGCTGCTTACCTAATATGTGGTAGAAGCAGCAAGGGCCTCCTGCGTCCTCGGTCACTCATTTCTGCTCGTTCCACTAGAATGCATTGCCCATATGGTTGAGGGAAAGTTCAGGGTTTTACAAGCAACAGGAGCAATTAAGGGGCTTTAAATGAGAAATGACTCCATGAGGAGCCAGTTTAGCAGCAGCCGGAGGCGGACAGGAGGGAGGCGAGGCTGGAGGCCGAGGAAAACTTGGGAGATGCTCATAGTATTCCCATAAGTCGGCCCAGCTCTCCAGGGTGAATGGAAAGTGGGTCACAGATGCCATGGCCACTGCGGCACATGAAGGAATGAGATGGTTGTGACAGACAAAAAAATACGTGTGAGCCTTTAAGATGTGTGGCACAGACTTGAGAAAAGGAAGAAATGGCTTTGGAGTAAGCTTCCTCAAGGTGCAGGAGTCCTGAGTTGGGCCCAGGAGTGTGCCAAGTTCAGCCCTCTGAGTTAGACTGAATCAGAAAGCCATGATTTCATCTAGAAGTAGGAGGGGGTGGATGGTTTGGAGGGACTGGAAGAGAGACCTGGGGGTGTGGCTTAGTAGGTAGAGTGCTTGCCTGGTTTGTACCAAGTGCTTGGTTCAATCCTTGGCATTACCTAAACCCAGTATGGACCCACAGCTGTAAGCACTTGGGGAGGTAGGAGGAGGAGGTCCTCTTTGACCACACTGTAAGTTCAAGACTAGCCTGGGCTACATGAGAATGGAGGGGGTGGAGAAGAGGAGAGACGGGGAAGAAGAGTTTATGCCTTTGGGCAGTGTCAGTGGATGAGGTCTGTAGAAGAAAGGCACTGGTAAAGGTGGAGGTGGTGGGCAGGTCGGACAAGGGCACTTCAAAGAGGATGAAACCCTTTGAACCTGCCTTGAGGAAGCAGGCCAGTGAGTGTGGAGGACAGCTATCTGAACTCAAGGACTCACAGTGAAGGGTGTGGCATCCACCACTCTCGTGCAGTCCTGAGATTGCTGGGGAATGGGATAGACTTCTAGGGGTTGGGAGCAGGTTCCCTTCCTTTGACTCTAGATCCCAATGGTCCCATTCTGCTCTGGAGCTTTGTACAGGCATCTTACGTTATTTATGAAAGTTCAAGGAAGTGTTTGTAAAAGCTCAGCGCTGCCTTCACCGTGTGGTCTGCACCAAACCATCCTTTCTGTAGAGTCCCCGCACAACCAGCCACTCTGCAGACCAGCCCTCAGGATAAACTGTGATGAATGAAATTGACCCTCTGTGAAGGAAGTTCCTCTACATGGCTCAGTCAAATATTTTTGTTTCTGATCCTTACTGATAGGAAACTCTGGAATTTTCATTGTTTTGCAGATATTTTTTATTCTTAACAACAACAAATGTCAACACTAACTTAACATTTAGGTAGAACTCAACTTTGATGTAGCATACTTAACAACAAAATTACAGTCTTTCCTGGCCAGCACCCTTCTCAGAGAACACAGGCAGATAATAGTGAGCATATATTTGTGATAGAAAAGATAGCATTAAAAACAATAATTTGGGGCCACAAGATGGCTTAGCCAGTAAAGGTGCGTGTGGCCAAGGCTGACAACCCAAGTGGGATCCCCGGACCCCACATGGTAGAAGAAAAAAAACTTCCATGATTTCTTCTCTCATCACAACACCTCACACACATGCCATTGGGTGCACACACATGAGCATGCACGCACACACACATGCACACACACACACACACACTCATGCATGCACTAAATAAATGTTAATAACTAAGTTTTAATTAAAACCTATGTAAAAATAAAAAACACCAGGGCCAGTTTAGGGTTTTACTATTGAATATCAAGAGGCTAAACAACATTTTGAAAATGAAAATTAGTTGGTATATAGCTCAGTGGTAAGGTGCTTGCTTAAAAAATACAAAGCCCCAAATTAGCTCCCCAGCAAGAAGGAAGTAGGGACAGGAAGGAGAGAAGAGGCTTAAACTTAGCAAATTTTGGAAATACAGGCAAGATTGTCAGTACATACTAGCATTTGGTTCCCTGAACTTCCTGGGTAGATTATGTGAAGGCTTAGAGAATTTAGCTTACAATGTATGGAAGTCCCAAATGTCTTCCTTTCCTTACTTTGTAAAAATTTGGCACCAACATTCCTTTGATGCTAACACTTAAAGTTACTAATATTTACTTAGCAAGAAAATCAAGGAAGATGTGGCGTACAGTCAAGTAGCTTCGATTATGGGCTCTTTCCAGAAGAGAAAGGGACAATGGCTTTTTTACCTAGAAAAACTAATAATTTGAGTCAGGTTGAGATGAAAGCAAAGAATGAGTGATTGTTTTTGGTTTGCTGGGCGTTCCTCCCTGACAGAGAGAGTCTTGCTTTTCCTGATGTCTTGAGCTGTAGGGAGGAGCTAGTCAATCCAGACAGCCCCAGAACATGACGTTTGAAGCCTGTTGAGGCAGGGCTCCCAGCCGGGATTGTCTGTTGTTCAGCAATGACAGTGGCAAGTAGCTGGCAAGGACTGAGAGGATATGACACCCCCAGTATAGCAGTGTGGGCGGTTCCTTTTCAGTAATAGGACATGAACCTCCCCAGCCAGGATAAAGCAAGGCAGGACCTCATGACAAACGTAAAGCATGTCTTATGTGGGCATTCAGCTCAGGGGTCCCTTTGCAGGGAAGGACTGGCAAGAAGAAGGCTGGGTAGGCATGGAGCAGGACTTTCCTGCAGCTGGTATCCACTCACCTGCAAGATGGCACCTGCTGAAAGCAAACCGAGAGATGCCATGATAATCATGAACTTGACTGAATTCTCCCTGCTGAGCAGAACTCCACACACTTCAAGAACAGATGGAGAGGATTACAATCCAGAAAGGCTATGCCATGGAGAAGTTCTGAGTTCTGCTCCTGGACGTGTGTATCAACCCAAGAGTATATTTCTCGTCCTCTGAAGAAAGTTTAGACAGAAGAAGTACTGTCTGATTTCACATTCAGCTGACTAGAATACAATTTAAGTAATTCTAATATATATATGTACATATATATATATATACACATATATACATACACACACACACATACTTAGGCTACGCTCTAACTTTGACTTGATCATAATGGTTTTCTCTGTATTGATAAAGTGACTGTGCCTCTAAGGGTGGTGGAACTTTGCTTCATGCCTTCTGAGCACTGAGAAGAGGAAGGATAATTCTACTGTGTCTTGAGGTGCATCATCAAATCTTTTGTTATAGAAGCATAGGTCATGTGACTTGATTTAAGCAAGAGTGTGTGGGGAGAGCCAGATTCAATTGCTAATACTTTGGTTCAATTAGCTTCCTCAGTAGCCACTTAAATTATGCCTTAGGCTCGCCATGCAGATGGGCAGGCAAGAAATGATGATGATGGTACCGTCAGACTAGCAATGTGCTCACAGTGCAGAAGCTGCAACACTCAGGCTATCCTGAAAGGGAAATATCACCTGCAGCTGACACTATATAAACAAACAACCCTTGCTCCCCGTTTTAGGGTCTTTTTTTTAATGTTTTCTAGTGCTACACCTTAATGTATGTCTGTATGAGGGTGTCAGATCCCCTGGAACAGGAGTTACACAGTTATGAGCTGCTGTATGGGTGCTGGGATTTGAACCCAGGTCCTTTGGAAGAGCAGGCCTGTATTTACTGTAGTCTGTAATATTCCTTTGTCCACTCAAGGTGAAGTGAGTACTGTCACCTGACTCTTGGGGGTAGAGGAGGTACATCTGTTTTCAATAATCTGTTTATTTATTATTTATTTATTTATTGGCTTTTTGAGACAGAGTTTCTCTCTAGCCCTGGCTATCCTGGAGCTCAACTGTAGAACAGGCTGGCCTCTAACTAACAGAGATTACCACCACCACCCGGCATCATTTTTTACTTTTAAGTACTAAAGTGGTTTTCTACCTCACCACATCTAAGAAAAGTTAAATATGGTGTGTATGGATTCTCAAATCTACAAAAGGATCAAGAAAAAACCACAGTCTGGGAAAGAAATCATTTAGTCAAATGAAAGATTCCTCACTTGATCATGAGCACAATTTTGAAGGGCACTAGAAAGCTACGTGAAGCCAGGAGAGGGCCAGTTCTTGGTGACCAGAGCATGTGACTGGCATATTTGTGAAGTTGGAAAGCATTGGTCATTGAGGGCAATCTCCATGTGCCACGAGTCAAGCAGCGGCCGGAGTTGGGGAGCCAGTTCTCTGGTAAACGCACAGGAACATGAAGGCAGGTCACAGCACCAAAGCAGCTTTCATCTCCTCCAGAAATGAGCCTGTTGTTTTGATGTCAAAGGACAAAAGAAGGCTGAAGGACCTGTCGAGAAGTTCAAAGAGTAAGAGTCAATGAAAGGGCGGAAAGCGCTCCTCTGTGGCAGGTGCCGCTGGGCGGCCCACTGCAGTACCTGCTCACCTCAAATCCATGGGAACTGTTTTCTAAAGGGAACTAATTTGGAGCAGAGTTTCAAGGCCCTAGGGACCATGAAAAAGAAGGAGACAAAGGGACTGTTTTCTGTCCCATGTCCCTGGACTCATATTTTTAGAAAACTTGGTCAGCTCTGCTCATAAAGGAAAACCTTCAAAAAGAAACATAAATAACCTGGGTTTTAATTTAGTTGTTGCTTTTGCATAGTTAGTTAGTGTGCTTTGACATTCATTTTTGAGGCCACTTTTTTTTCTCTTAATGTTACAATTTAAGTTCACACAAATGAAGTATTCAGTTCAAGGAAGGTGCTTATGATGGGACTAGGCTGGTGGCTCCGTGGTAGAGAGCATCTTGGTACAAATAACACCTTGGGTTCAACCTCCAGGACCACAAAGCCAGAGGAGTGAGTTAGTATAGGTCAAGGATCACTTGGCTTTCTATTGAATTTGAGACCAAAAATTATCATACATACTTCTTCCAACTTAAGACCCAACACGCAGATCTTTTAGCCCAATAATCTAAGTGGAAATTTACCAGAAATGGAGAAAGAGAAGCATCATTGGTTAGCCCAGGAAAATGGCTTTTCTGAATTTCCCAAGAACTTGCAAATTCCAAAGAATCTCTAAGAACATCTCCAGAGGATTGATTACCTAAAATTGAGTTATCAAATGGCCCCTGCACCTGCCCCTGGGTTTTTAGAGTGAAGAATGACCCATCTGAGGAGACTGGTGTGATAATTCAAAGTGCTCTACTATATCCAAGGAAGAAGGACCTTGGGCTGTCTATAGTCCCAGGGTATCGTAGTCAACGACTTCCCAAGCAGTAGCACACCTATGTCTCATCACCAGGACCAAGGAAAACCAGATGCCAGTCCTGGCACACACTGATGAGAAGTTGAGTGACAAGACGAGTAGACTGCCCACCCAGACAGGCGCAGCTACCTTCCTCATCCACTGTGGAAGCAGAGCCTTCCACGGAGCATGGCTTGCCCCAGGCGCTCAGGCCATCGCTAGTGCCCATGCTCTTTCGCCAACACGACCTGCTCATGTTCACACCCTTCATTCCTTTCCGTGGCCTTAGAAGAATATCATACCATGCACAGTTGCATCCAAGATCCATCCTGCAGCCGGGTGGAATGTGGAGCCTCTTCCTAGGGTTGCCAAATAGGCCGGTCCCAAATTTGAGCATGATCATAATTACCTAATGGGAAGGGTTTCTCCTCACCCCACTGTGGAGTGATTGATTCAGCTTGAGTGCCATTCTTTCCTTTGGGATAGCCTAACCTAGAAACCACTCCATAACAGACTTTAAGATTCAGTAGTTTATACCATATGTGTCTAAGATATAGCCTCTGTAGGTTGGCCCCTGGTTCCATGCCTAAGATGGTCACCATCTAGTAGAGAAAATTAAAGCAGTATATAAATACCCACAATATGTACTGTCTGGTTTTTTCATTCAAAGGTCCTAAATAAAAACCAGGGGAAATGTTCTCAGCTGAGAGTCTTGGGAGAGAAGTAGCAGTGCTCCGGGTCTCAGGACATGGGACACTGTCCTGGAGCACTGTGTTCCACTGAAGAAGATCAACACCCCCACTTCCCAACTCCATCCAAGGACAAGTCCACTGCAATCATTTAAGGCCAGCTCCATGCTCTCAAATCCTAGGCTCTCAGAGGGATAGAGCGGGAGGAAAGGAGGACCAGGGCTGTCGGAGCAGCCTGTCTGAGACTTACTAAGGAGGCTACCAGTGATCATTTACACACACCCTCTAGGAGGTGCTGGCTGAGCAGTGACCCTTTATCTGCTTCCAATGACAGATATATGACACTCTGCAAACAATCATTTCCCCTTTACTGTTGTTAGCTGTGCAATAGACGGGACAAAGGAGTCCTCTAACTTAGATAGACCTGCATCCCATCAGTCTGCCTAAAGCATTTTGTTTGTTCTCCTTTAAAGCAGGGAGGATCAGAAAGTCCATCTGCAAGGGGCTTTTGGATCTCTTCAGGTTTCTCCACTGCTCTACTGGGAGAGTGTCAGCCTGTCCCCATGCGTGCCATTGGCTGTCTGAACCAACCTGGACCTAGTCAAATGGGCAGCTGTAGCTGGGTGTGTACCATAGCTTCAGGCTTGAGAGTCTGCTTGCCTTTTCTTCCCCCTGCAAACCGGGCTGATAAAGAAATTGTATACTAGATCTAAGATAAGCTGTAGGTGTTTCAACTAGATACATGGCTGAGATGGGGCATCCCCTTCCCAGAAATAGGGTCAACCATTCTATCTGTAGGTAGGAATGTAGCAGGTTTTCCCTGTGAAGGCCAGGTTTAAATGTTTTTGACCTCAGGACGTCGTCTCTGTTGTGACTTCTGTGGTTGTAGTGTAGAAGCGGTCATGGAGCTTGTATGTCTGCATTCCAATAAAACTTTATTTACAAAACCATGTACTTGGCAGGCTTTGCCCCACAGGCAACAGCTGCTCTCTTTACATGCCTTTAGTTAAAAACTTATCCTGTTCATAGAATCTGTTGGTTACCAGGAGCCTCTGGGGTCCCTTCTGCCTCCTATCCCTTATGGACTAGGACCCTGGGTGGCTGGCTGGATGGTCAGGGGACCTTGGTGCAGCCACATAATTCTCTGTATCTCCATGTTCTGAGCTTGAGTCATCTAAATGCTTCAATCAGAAGTCAGCTTTTAGGGGAAAGGCCTTAGGGTGAGAGAGCTTGCTGTGCAGGCATGAAGACCTCAGTTTGACTGACATCCACAGATTTAAAAATATATATATATATCCGGGCACAGCCTCAAGGGCTGTAACCTAGTCCTGCCTCCCATCTCATCCAGTCCATCTGCTGGGATTACAAGGGCTCACCACTTCGCCTGGCTTTTTATGTGGGTTCTGGGGATCCAAACTCAGGTCCTCACACTTAATGGAAGCAGCTTACTTCCACCTCCCCAGCCACATCTTCCTCTCTACTTCCTTTTATTTGGCAGGGCTCGGGGGCAGGGGGACTTTCAAGACGGGGTTTCTCTGTGTAGCCCTGGCTCTCCTGGGACTCACTCTGTAGATCAGGCTGGCCTCGAACTCACAGAGCTCTGCCTGTGTCTGTCTCCCGAGTGCTGGGATTGAAGAAGTGTGCTGCCCAGGCTGGCTCCTCTCTACTTTCTCGACCTCTTCTTCATTGACAGCTTTCCATGCTCCATCTCAGCCACTGCGGTCTTCCTTATGGGTTCTCTAAGGCCAGGAGATCTTGTTTCCATCTTTACATTGGCGGCCTGGACCCCAGAAGGTGCTACCTACCGTCGGTATTTATTTCTTGGGGAAGGAAATGCCCCAACCCTACAGCCATCCCCGCCTTGCTCCATTCTGACGCCTCCTGACTGGACCATGGGGGCTCATGCTTCCTGGCACAGGGGCATGCTGTTTCTTCGGCTAGAGCTCTCTTTCCAAGCAACTTCCTGTTCCTCATGACTCAGCTTGTGTCAACTTTCCCCATCAGGAGACAGTGTCTGCTTTGACTCCTTGTGCCCTTTCTCATCTGACTCTTTTGTTTTGTTTTGTTTTTTTTTAGATTTATTTATTTATTATGTATACAGTGTTCTGTCTGTCTGTATGCTTGCTGACCAGAAGAGGGCACCAGATCTCATTGCAGATGGCTGTGAGCCACCATGTGGTTGCTGGGATTTGAACTCAGGACCTCTGGAAGAGGAGTCAGTGCTCTTAACCTCTGAGCCATCTCTCCAGCCCTCTCATCTGACTGTGAGATAAGTGCCGGTTGATTTGTATCTCACTGGCTTTTGTGCTCCTTGAAAGCACAAGCATAGAGCTTGAGGTGACAGTCTACTCTAGATAAACACTTCTTGAGAAATGAATGAGTGGGTTCTAGACATATTCCTGCAGCCTAGTTGTTCTCCCAGTTGCTCCATCTGGTCAAATGTCAAAACACCTGCCACACACACAGCCTCCTCTTGAGGGCACCTGCCCTCCCCATAGCACTTCCTCCCACCATAGCCAATCCGCCTAGCCCCTTCCCTGCACTTAGCCAGTGACCTGCCGCCCAGTCTCACCCTTGCAGACCCTCTGATTCACATGTGAGCTCCCGAGGGAGAGGGCTGCTATGGGCAGGCGGCATGCCCCTTTGGCCGGGGATGATGGCAGTTTCTGCCTTTGAAACCCATTAATTCCATTGTCATGACTTCTGCTGACCTGTGGCCATCCAGAGAAAGCCTCTCCCTCATTGTACTTTCTTTTTCTTTTATCCTTTTAAGAAACCCATGTGAGCCAGGCATTGATGGCGCATGCTTTTAATCTCAACACTCAGGAGGCAGAGGCAGACAGATTTCTGTGAGTTTGAGGCCAGCCTGGTCTACAGAGAAAGTTCCAGGATGGTTGGGGTGACACAGGGAAACTCTGTCTCGGGGAGAAAACAAAAAGAAAAAAGAAAGAAAGAAAGAAAGAAAGAAAGAAAGAAAGAAAGAAAGAAAGAAAGAAAGAAAGAAAGAAAGAAAACCCATGTGGCTTCTTTATTAATTCGGTTGTTTGTTTTTCAAGACAGGCCTTCTCTGTGTAGCCCTGGCTGTCCTGGAAATCACTCTGTAGACCAGGCTGGCCTCGAACTCACAAAAATGGGCTTGCCTCTGCCTTCCGAGTGCTGGGATGAAAGGTGTGCACCACCACTGCCCAGATGTCTCCTTTTTTTAACTGATGAGGAAGCTGAGACTTTTTCTGAAATCAAAGACCAGGCTATCTGCCTGTCTAATTCAGTCTAGAACCCAAATTTCAGGTTCTTTACCATGCTCTTTGTCCCACAGCACACAGTAGACACACTAACCTCACATTATAGAGGACCATGCCTCCCTCAACCCTTTTTGTATGATAGTCACTCAGCTCCCTGTCCATTTACAAGTTAATTTCTTCAGCATTTGATGTGCCTTGTGATATAGTAAAGGCTCAAAGGCTTCACCCTTAGCAGCCCTGGAAACCGTGTTTGTTTGGAAATATGCTATATGGCAACAAAGCCTAATTTCATAAACCATCTGATAAGACATTTATAGGGGAACAACACTTGGCCAGCATCCCAAAGAGTCATATGTGCAAGAGCCTGGTGTTGAGCAAGAGTTTGAAAAATGGGGTGGGAATTGCAAGTGGGGTGTCCTGGCCTCCCTTCCAAACGGTTTATGTCCCTGGTCACAAGCAGTCCCCTTTGGTGCCCAGACTCTGGGTTTCCTCCCTGTTCTCTGGAGGGAGGGTCTTCTAGACAGTGGGGAAAGGATCCAGGAAACAGCTGCCACCTTCCACCCTCAGCCACGGCTGCAGCCGGATGAGGAAATTCTTTCTCTTTGGAATTTCACCTCATTGCTAATATTTTACCAGGTAAGAATAGCCATCTAGGAAGCTCTTCCTTTCTCTTGATGGTGGCAGTGTCTCCTTCCTACATGTCTCTAGGTGCTGGTATCAGAGGCGAGACAGGGAGATGAGAGGTGGCAGGCTGCATTGTGTAAGCCCTTTATCTGTATCTCTCAGTACTTCGGAGCTCTAAGAGTTGGTGGACAAATCTTAGGCAACCAGTAAGTAGCTAATCTTTGGCAACTGCAGGATAAAATGTGAAGCAACCAACAGATTCTTGATGTCCAGCCAGTGATACTCAGTGTCTCACACAGGGACATTACTGAGACAGGATTCCTCTGTGATGCCATGGACACAGAGGATCTGCCCTGCACATGCTGAAGCCTCTGCATTTCCATTTCGAGATGATTGATGGAAAAACAACGGAGGAGGGATGGGAATGGGACGTCACTCGCTCCTGGAGTCTTCTGAGGGAGGCAGAGCTGCCTGCTTTCCAAGTGGGGGTTGTCCCTGTCACAGAGTCTAGTGTAGGAGGGTCTTCTGTTTGTGTATTGCTTTTATTGGTTGAATAAAGAGACTGTCTTGGCCTTTTGATAGGGCAGCCCTTAGGTGGGCGGAGTAGACAGAACGGAATGCTGGGAGAGAGAAGGCAGTGTGGGAGACGCCATGGTTTTCCTGCCTGAGATGGACACGGGTTAGACTCATGCCGGTAAGCCACAGTCAAGTGGCGATACGCATTAATGGAGATGGGTTAAAATAATATGTGAGAGTTAGCCAATAAGGGGCTGGAGATAATGGGCCAGGCAGTATTTCAATGGATACAGTTTCTGTGTAATTATTTTGGGTGTAAGCTAACCAGATGGCGGAACACAGCCAAGGGTGGCTGGGGCCGAGACGACAAGCAGCCCACTCGCCCCTCATACTACAAGAGTTCAACTATTGGTTTCTCCTTTTTCACATGAAAAATAAAATGTTCCAAGATATCAGCGTGGCCAAGTCGTATTCCCAGCTAGTGGCTTCCATATCCCTTCAGGTCTGCAGAAGGTAGGGTGACTTCAGAATAAACCTGGGGTCCTCCTCTGTCACTTACATAGGCAAAAATGGGGTTCAGACCATTGTTGAAAGAGCCTAACCTCGGACACTGATTGAGTTTACTCTCAAATAACACAAAACATGAAAACTTTGAACCAGACAATGCTCACTTGTTGAACAGTTATGATGGTAAATAATCCATTTTCAGAGGGCAAGTCCCTGTAACAGGCACGGCTCCTTGAATTCTCACTATGGCTGTTCTGGAAGACAGAGCCCACTAACACCCAATGTGGTTCTCTGACCTCCACACACGTGCCATGACACAAGTGTATATGCACACACCACACACTCACACACAGACACCTTTGGTGGCGAGGAGTGCCCTCTGTGTAACAGCTCTGTCATCTGTCTCAGCATGAGGATGAGCAACAGAAGCCTGACGTGCTCCGGTGCTATGCCAGCGTCAGGCGCCCGACCCTCCCACAGCGGCTCTCAGCCCTCCTCACACTGCCACCCTTTAATGCAGGTCCTCGTGTTGTGGTGACCTCCGCAACCATAGTATTATTTTGCTGTTACTTCATATCTGTAATCTTGCTACTGTTATGAGTTGTAATGTAAATATCTGATATGCAATCCTGTGGAGATCGTGACCCACACATTGAGAACGGCCGCACTACCAAGCTCTGTCATCTTCCCTGTAGATATTTATTGATATTTATCACTCTCTTTGTCCCTTGCTTTGGGAACAGATCAAACATGTTGTTAACCCCGCCCCTTCCAGCACACTCCTTCCTGACCCTCCCCCCTCTCTTCTCGAAAGTTCTCCTATCAAGACAGAAAATTTGCTTCATGTGGCTGTTGGCAGACTGAATGCAATACGTACATGCACTATGCTGGGCAGGGTCTGACACTTGGAAGCCACCAGAAATGGTGACAGGAGTGACTGACACAAGGGGTGTGTTAGTTGCTTTCCTGTTGCTGTGGACTGGGGATGAGCAGACTGCAGGACTAGCATGCGCAGAGCAAACCCCACCCCCACAGAAAATCGAGTGTGGTGTTGCACATCTGCAATCCCAGCACGCTGGAAACAGAAGGGCAGGAAGCACAAGGCTATCCCAGGCAACATAGCAAAGTCAGGCTGGTCTTGAACACGCGAGACCATCTCACAACAAATAAGAAAGAGAGCCTTTGCTTTGACTCTCAGCTGGAATTTACAGTCTGTGATGGTGGGGAGGGGTCAGCGAGTGGCAGGAGCATGAGGCAGTGTGTGGTGACACTGGTCACCTGGTCACATTGCATTCACAGGAAGCTGAGCATTGATTGCCTGTGTTCAGCTGGCTTTCTTCTTTTTATTCAGCCCAAGGGAGAGTGGAACCCCAACTCAGCATGCAGCTTCCCTCTTCAGGGGAATCTTTCTGGAAACACCCTCAGAGGTGTGTCTCCATGGCGATCCTAACTTCAGTCACGTGACAGCGACGATGAACCTCCACAGGGAGCCGTTTACTTTTCACTTCCTCCCTGTGCTCTGACTCCAGCCTCCCTAGCAACCTTTGACTCTCTTTGAGTTGTCTTACTAATAGCCAGGCAAGGACTGAATCCAAGCCTCACGCCCCTCCCATGCATTCCCACCACTTGGGCTTGTCTGATCACTGGGGTCGCTCCCAGCTCAACCTGGGACTGGTCCATCCCTGACCAGGCCGTAGCAGGTGCTGAGGAACCTGAGGCACCCACTCTCCTTACCTGCAGGCCTGACCCTATGACTGAAGCCAGGGGCAGCCTACGGATCTGGGCGCAGCTTCTACCAGTTCTGCAACCTCATGCGGTGACTTAGTCCCACTGCAGTTAGTCACCTCCTGATGTGGGGACAGAACATCTACTTGACATGGAAGAGCACTTAGCCTAGTCCTGCTCTGTCCCCCTAGTATGATACACTACCTCAGTTTTGAAGATTACACCCGTGTTTCAGGATGAGGAAAGGCTAGGTCTGCTAAGTAACGATGTCTTGCATCCAAACCCCCCAAACTGAGTGCCATTGACGGTCTCCTACCAAGCTCCCACCCCAACCTCTGTCTGTCTTCATGTCCACTCTAGAACTCATTTTCCAAAATGTAAAGAATTACTCCTTGCCTCGGGAATGTTGTGTAACTGACCTCATTGAAATAAGAATCACATTATAGCAGCTGGGGGTGCCACTGCACACCTGTGGTCCCAGAGCTCAGAAAGCAGAGGCAGGAGGATGACCATAAGGTAGAGGCAACCAGGCAGGGCTACATATCCTGTCTCAAACAACAACAACCCATTATACCATTCCAGTTTATTGTGTCTTTGAATTGACCAAGGGTGTTAACTGAGTTTTCTGTCCTGCCTGGTTCCTGCAGTCATTAAGTCCCAAAGAAATCACACAGAGGTCTACATTAACTATAAACTGATTAGCCTATTAGCTCAGGCTTCTTATTAACTCTTATAACTTATATTAGCCCATTATTCTTGTCTATGTTAGCCATGTGGCTTGGTACCTTTTTCGGTGAGGCAGTTACATCTTGCTTGCTCTGTGGCCGGGTCAAGACTGCAGACCAAGCTTTCCTCTTTCCAGAACTCTCCTGTTCTCATTTCCCACCTCTACTTCCCATCTGGTTGTCCCACCTATACTACCTGCTTGGCTACTGACCAATCAGCGTTTTATTAAAATACAATAGACAGGCTACAAACCATTGTCCCACAGCACTCCCCCCCCTTTTTTAAGGAACAAGAACTCTGACTCTAATATCCTTTGTTTAGCTTTTCTCCTGACCATTATCCATAACAACTTGTACCAACATTCTAAACAAAGGAAAATATCCATACTCCATTTTTTGGGAGTGTGGGCATAGTTTTCTAGGCTACTTCCTGCTAGTTGGGGACACTGATAATCTTATGGGGACCTAAAGAAAATTTATAATTATCATCAAGTCATGACTGGCGTATCCTGTGAAGCTTGATCATCTCAGGCAGCATCTTGAATCTGTTCTGGATGTAGAACTCTGACATCTGGGCCACCTGTTCCTACCAGAGATTTCTCAGGTGGTCTTCCTTGATCAAACCTGATTTTTCTTAACTCAGAATGAATCAACAGCCTCTCATTTCCTGTGGAAACAAAAGCAAAACCTCTTCTCCAAAGTAACATAACTTTTGACTTCAATTTTGAAGTCAAGGTATTTTCAAAGTACCTATCTTGGATTAATTTAGCAGCATTTATAAACAAATATCTTTTGGCAGCTGTTGTTCCTTCCTCAACATTCAAACAATTCAAAGAGAACATAATAACATACAGTATCCCGACTCTCTGTGTATTTTTTATCTTTACGTGGCTTTATATTAACCTCTATTTCTTTTATTTTTATTTTGTAATTTTTGGCTTTTTGAGACAGGGTTTTTCTGTGTATCTTTGTCCCAAAACTCACTCTGTAGACCAGGCTGCCCTTGAACTCACAGAGATCCGCCTGCCTCTGCCTTCCAAGTTCTGGGATTAAAGGTGTGTGCCACCACACCTTGAATTCACAGAAGTCTGCCTACAGCACAAAGGGGGATAAGAGGTTACGTTGAAGTTTTTCTCATTAAAAATCAATAGGAGTTTTAAAATTTTTTTGTTTTGAAGAGCAAAAAATATTGCATTAGACCAACACTGTGATGTAGGTAATTGAAATGCCTCCCCTTCAGTGGGAACATCATCATGGGTGATGCAAGAATTATAGCAGGTGCCCTTTGTTCCTGTGGAACTGTCCAGTGTGGACACAGGAGTTCACTACCCTCCAAAGCCCCTCCATGAGTTAATCCCCACTGTCTGATCCCTTGGGTAACATAGAGATGCTGCTCCCATAAGCCTTGGAAACCAGGGTTGAAGGATTCTATCCAAAGGGACCACAAAATTCCAGGCATCCCCAAGTGTTTCTGTGGGAAGGAGAAGTGATATCATATTTGCAAACAAAGCAAAGTAGACCTGGCAGCCTCTGGATGTGGCAGCCTCTGGAGACATCCTCAGACCTGAGCTTGTCGGGATAGCTAGGTGGAAGTCATACCTCTGAACATAATGAAGGAGACATGTTCCCAAGTTCACAGAACAACAAAACTGCAGCTCTGAGCTTGGACTGACTGAGAGCCATGGTATATGGGTTGATCCACTGAATTTGTGAACAACTAAAATCCCTTTTCCTAAAATAAATGACTTTACAGTTGGGTGGGGGTGGCACACACCTTTAATCCCAGCATTCAGGAGGCAGAGGCAGGCGGATCTCTGAGTTTAAGGCCAGCCTGGTCCACAGAGTGAGTTCCAGGACAGCCAGGGATACACAGAGAAACCCTGTCTTGAAAAACCAAAACCAAAAGAAGAAAAGAAAAGAATTTACAACTATTGTGGATTCTAACAAGAGCGATTGAAAGGGCAGTGCAGAGAAAGACCCCAGGGTGAATCATCTGGGATGAAAATCAGGGGTGGCTCCAGAGAGATTGCCGGAGTGACCCGAAGCATGTAGATGCTGTCCAGTGTGCTGTGGGGACTGCAGGCAGGTAACATAATGACCAGAGCTTGATAGATCATGACACTTAGATCCCTACTCAGTGTTCCTTGCCCCCAGTGTGTTTGTGATGCACACAGCACAGGGCACATAGTAAGTGATGGCTTCTTATCCTCCTGTTGTCACTGTCACTCCTCTGCCACCTTGACTCCAAAAGGGATTAGATCTACCTCTTATCCTAAGCCCAGGAGTCCCCTTCCCTGGGGGACCTCAGATCCCGCTGAGCTGCAGCTGATCAGCTGACAATTCCTTATGCCAGTGCCCTGTAGTGCGACCAGGACTTTAGTCTAAATAGGACTTAACTCAGGCCAAGGTTGCTCTGCCACTTCAAGCTTCAGTTCGGGACTCTGCAAGAAGACTCGTAGGGACCCTCTTGCTCTCTGTAAACCAAAAACAAGTTCATGGTCTTAACAGTGACGGAGCTTGGAACCACCAAGGATCTTAATGATACATGTGAGACCGCAGCCATTTGAAGTTGGAGAAACTGAGGCCAAATTATGAGACTTACCTAAGACCACACAGCTGGAGTAGATGTACTTCTTGTTTTGTTTATGCAGTACTAAGGATTATAAATGGGGTTTACAGATGTTAGACATGAACTTTTGTCCCTGACGACATCACGAGTCCTAGGTGCTGGTTTCAATGCGCAGGTCATTCCAATCACACAGCTGTTTTCCATTGCGGCTGAATCGTTCATCATAGGTGGCTGTGGTGTTTCTGGATGAAATGCTGTTGCGGTTGTTTTTGTGAGCATGTTGTCTTGTAAGCTCTTTGCGAGCAAGGACGTGAGCTGGATTCAGGTCAAGTCAACAGCTATTGACCTTTCATTCCACGCAACTTGGCCCTGGTAGCTAAGTATGAGTGACGTGGTCTCTGCTATGAAGGACCCCTTGTGTTTAGCCTGATACTACTTCCCCACAAATGCTTAGGAAATTTCAAATAGAGACTGGGGAGATGGTTTGTTTGGTTAAATGTTTACCATGCAAACATGAGGACATTGGGTTGTCCTGAAAAACCCATTTAAAACAAAAAAGCCGAGGGCTGGAGAGATGACTGCTCTTCCAGAGGACCTGGGTTCAATTCCCAGCACCCACATGGCAGCTCACAACTGTCTGAAGATCCAGTTCCAGGGGATCTGACACCTTCACACCAATGCACATAAAATAAAGTTAAATAAACCTTTAAAAAAAAAAGCCAAGCATGGTGATATATGCTGTATCCCCAGCTCTGAGATGTCAGTAAAAGATCCCCAGGGCTTGCAAGTCAACAAACATCAATGAGTTTCAGTCCAAGTGAGAGACCCTGCCTCACAATAAGGTGTTCATAGCAAAGGAGCAGCACCCGAAGTTGACATCAGGCCTACACACTTGTTATGAAATGTACATATACCCACTGTCTTATTAGTTAGGATTTCTATTGCTATGAAGACACCATGACCACAGCAACTCTTATAAAGGAAAACATTTAATTGTGCTGGCTGGCTTACAGTCAGAGGTTTAGTCCATTGTCATCACAGCATGAAGGAAGGCAGCATACAGACAGACATGATGCTGGAGCTGAGAGTTTTTACATCTTGACCCAAATGTAACAGGAAGTGAACTGTCTCCCTGGGTGTGACTTGAGCATATATGAGACTTCAAAGCCCACCTCCATGGTGGCATACTTCCTCCAAGAAGACAATGCCTATTCCAACAACACCACACCTCCTAATATTGCCACTCCCTTTGGGGCCATTTTCTTTCAAACCACCACACCCACTCCAAAAAATGTGTACCCAGGAGTCTCTTTGGATGCCAATTTCCTCACAGCCATCACCTCCACATATATACAGATAGGCATACGCCCAGTCCAGATGTCCCAAGGCATGAGAATCACCTGCATGTCACAACTTATGCTATTCTTTCCAGTAAAGGAAGACATTCATTATATAAAAGATTAAGAATCAAAGACCATGAAGATGGCATCAAGTGTTGAGTTCCTTATCTAACTTGACCAAAAAATCATTTTAAAAATCCACATCAGGGGCTGGAGAGATGGCTCAGAGTTAGTTAAGAGCACTTCCAGAGATCCTGAGTTCAATTCCCAGCAACCACATGGTGGCTCGCAAGCATTTATAATAAGATCTAGGACCATCTTCTGGAGCGCAGGCATACAAGCTGGTAGAACACAGAATACATAATACATACATATATACATTACATTACATACATACATCTTTAAAAAAAAACCACAGGAGAGAGGCTAAAGTGGATCACATCCATCCTTTGAAAGCAGGGAACTTCACTAAGAGCCGTATTTACATAATCTTTCCTTTGAGAACAGTCTCTACCCTGCAGGATGCAGGGAGAATAAGAACTCAAGGCACCATAAACAGGGAGCTGCTAAACCTGTGTGTGAACCTCCTTTAGCTCCTTGGGTGACCCCTAAATTGTCTCCTATGAACTGCCGATGTATGAGAGACCCCAGGAGCTGGAACTGCAGAAAATGATAGGTGGAAGGTAGGAAAGAGAAGTCGGTATCTTCATCGGTGATAAGATATAGACAGACACAGCCATACAAAGTCTGGCGTTTGAGTGCATCAAATGAGTTTCCTTATTGGGAGGAAAGTACTATGTCCTTCAAAGAAATCTAAAACCCAGTTTGTCTCTTGACAAACTTGAAGAAGAGCACACACTGTAGGCTACTGGTGTAATTCTGCTTGATGGTAGAGCACGTGCTTAGTATAAATGAGGCCCTGGTTTGAACCTTAACAGCACCAAACAAATAAAAAGTGTAGTGGGGAAAAAATGATTGGTGAGCTGAGATGGTGAACTGAGGTAATCGTAGCACTGAGGCTGGGCAGAAAGAATGTGAATTCAAGACTCGCCTGGACTCTCTAACAAGATTCTCTCTCAAACATTCAAAGGAGGCAGCCGGGTAGTAGTGAGGTGGCGTACACGTTTAATCCCAGCACTCAGGAGGCAGAGGCAGGTGGATCTCTGTGAGTTCAAGGCCAGCCTGGTCTATAGAGCTAGTTCAAGGACAGCCAGGGTTACACAGAGAAACCCTGTCTTGCAAAAGCAGAGAGATTTGGGGGGGGGTGCGGGGAGAGGGAAGGAGGGGAAAGAGAAAGAGACTTTAAAGCCATTTTTATTAATGTATTCAAAGAGTTAAAGGAGAATATAGTCATAATGAATTTTAAAATGATGAGTCAGAAAAGAAAAATAAAAAGGGTTAAGGATCAAATTCTAGAACTGACAAGCATATCCAAATTGAAGGTTTCACTAGGTGGCTTGACAGCAAATTGGAGATGGTGAAGAAATGCCAGTAAACTTGAGAAAACATCCCATTTGAAGAGAGACAAGAAATGAACAGCATCTCTGTAGCTCCTGGAGCAATCACATATGTGTGATTATGACATATGTGTAGAAGAGTCCATGAGGAACGGGAAAATTAAGATGGAAAGGTATTTGAAGAAATGGCGGCTGAATAGTTCCAAAGTTTGCTACAAAGCATCGGCTCAGAAATCCAAGAGGTTCAGCAAGTCTCCGGCAAAATGGTATACACTACAAAACGAACCAAACAGAGAGGCAGCGGAGACTGGTGGAAGCCACCAAGCAGAAAAAAAACATGAAGAAGGAAGCAAGTCTAAGAATGAGTGGTGATTCCTGACCAGCAACACTGTGGGCCAGAAGGCGACAGGCTATCTGCGAGTTACAGTCATCTCACGCCTTCCCTTCCATGTGTCTGACTGCTCCTTCAGCTTGGCTTGGCTGTGTCGTGTGCGTGTGTGCACGTGTGTGTTTCTGTGTCCGTGTGTCTACGTGTTTAGTTCTATGACCTTTTCACAGATGTGTCTATTTTCTTCAGGGTCTTCTTTGATTTGCTTGCTTTTTTCAGGCAGGGTCTCGCATTGGACCCCACGCTGTCCTGAAACTCGAGGCAATCGTTCTGCTTCAGCCTTCCGAATTCTGGGATTACAGCTGTTTTGTTTTTTATAAAAATGATTTGTCAATGTAAAGTATTGTTTTGTTTTAGATTTATTTTATTTTTATGTGGATGGGTGTTTAGTCTTCTTCTATGCCTGTGTGCCCATGTGCAGGCCTGGCATCCACAGAGTTGAGAAGAGGATGTCATATCCTGAGACTATAGTTACAGATGGTTGTGAGTCACTGTGAGGCGGGTGCTGGAAATCAAGCCAGTGCTCTTGACTGCTGAGCCATCTCTCCAGCCCCAAGATGCTTTAATAAAGAAGAATTTATAAATTAAGAAGACCAAGAAAATTCATAAGAAAACAAAATATTGTTTGAAGAACCTTTTCTAAGGTATAATTTTCATGCAGTAAAGATCACAAATTCTATGTGCAGAGCTTAATCGATTCTTATATTCTGGTCCCTTCCATAAGGCTTAATTTTACCCATTCTCACATTCCATAATAATGGAACCCCACAATACAGGTATCCTTCTGTGTCTGTCTCTTTTGTTCAACATAGCAGCTGTGAGTTTTATCTATATGTTCTGTATTAGTAGCTCATTCCATTTATTGCTATGTAGTATTCTATTGTATAAGTACCCATAATTTATATTGCTTTTAATTATATATAATTATTTGTATACATTTACCCCTGATGAATATTTGAGTTGTTTTCAGTTTGAAACTTTTATGAATATTATTGTACATGTCTTTTGGTAAACATGGGCAGTCATTTCTCCTGAAAATATTTTTAAAAGTAGAATTACTGGGACCTAGTACACGTGTATATAGTTTTAGTAGATATTACTAAACAAGTTTCTAAAGTAGTTGAACCAATATAGATTCCTATCAACAATGTATTGTGGGTTCCTCTGACCTTAAATCCTTGTCAACACGTGCTATTGTTGTCTTTTCAAATTTAAGCCCTTCTGGAGGGTGTTCAGGATTAGATCATTGTGGCATTAATTCGCATTCCCTCACTGAGGAAGGGTATTGGATGTGTGTTCCAGCACCTGGTGTAGATTCCATGTGTGGCAGATACTTGGTGTCTGTTGGATTTGAGGGAGTCTACTTTCTTCCTTGAAGTTCAGTTTCGCAGGAACATGGCATAGATCTGGAGTCAGAATCGGAAACGGGGTAAAAAGGGGACTATCCAAAAAACTACAAAGAAACAAATAAATACGTAAATGAACGAATACGTAAATAATGTCTTAAAGAAATGGAGCTGCCCCCACCATAAAGCTCTGTCTTTGAAACAGAGGCATGCTGTCTCTGTCTTTAATCCTGCAGAGGATTGAACGCTGTCCAACTGTCTTCCACCGTTTCTCAGTGTGGTATGGACAGCTGCTCAGAGCTGCCCTCATACATTGGCTCTGAGAAGGGAAGCGGCTGTCCATGGTCATTAAACCAGGATGGTAGCACAACTAACCCAGGGCATGCGGCTGATTCCAGTCACATGGCAGACCTAAGAGGCAGACTTCAGGGCATGCTGCACTCAGCACCATGGGCTCTGAACTCACTGGGTTGTAGGACAGTAGCTTATTGACAGGTGGCAGATTTGTGGGAGGATTTGCCTTGGGCCATGGATTGGAAGGACCACTTTTCATCCCCACCTCAATATTAATCACTTTGCAAACTGCCAGCCTATTAGGAGCTGCATTCCTTGGCAGCTGGTGTTTGAATCAGGCCTGTGCACTCCTGGAAGGCTGGAAGACAATGTGCGGCTTCACCAGACAGGATTACAGGGGGCTTTTCTTTCCTGCACTGGGCCAAGGGGTTTGTGTGCATTTCTGCTCCAGTGCAGCATCTCCAAGGATGTTTTTACCTTCTAAGAAGGATGCTACCCACTGAGCTATTCAGAGTGGGTAAATGAGAAAATGGGTTAATAAAATTCATGCCAGAGAAAAAGAAAATAAGATTAGGGGCTGCTGTTTACAGCGAGATGCTTTGCTGGGCCCCAGGAAAAAAAAAAATTAGAACAAGACAATTTTTTTTTTTACCCAAAGGACACCATGCTCAGAATATCACCACTAATCCAATTCCCCTATTCTAACAAGTGTTCCGCCAGGACCTCTTTACAAGTTCACTCCTTAGACCAGCTACTACTTCCACTTCATACATGTATTTTCAACCTCACAGGTAGGGCTTGACTGCACAGCGCCCATCTGTCCTAACACGAGTGGAGTGTGCTGTGTTCAGTGTTGTGTTTCTGGCATAACCGTGGTTTTAGGGCTCCTCACGTCTAATGGCCTCAGACCTTTGAGAAAGTTCTCAACCTGTGGGTCTCGACCCCCCTCCCCAACCATCAGGAAACACAGATATTTACATTACAATTCATAAAAGTAGCAACATTACAGTTATGAAGTAGCATAGAAAATTATTTTATGGTTGGGGGTCAGCACAACATGAGGAACTGTATTAAAGGGTCGCAGCGTGAGGAAGGTTGAGAGCCGCTGCCTTAGAGAAACACTGGGAGCTGAATATGCTGGTGCACGTGTGTAATCCCACAGCTCTTAGGGAGGTGCCAACCTGTGCTTGGGGTAGGAGGCAATAATTCATCATCCAGGTACTGTGTATGTTCAAGTCAGCAGCCAACACCACATGTCTGGCCCTTTTCCATGCCGGCTTCTTTGGCGAGCAGGCAATGATAATAATCTTTCTCCCTAACACAGGGCAGGCAAAGGAAGCTACAGGGAAGCTGAGAACTAAGGGTTTCATCCACTAAGACTTTTCCCCTAAACTTTCAAACTGGAAGGTTTTTGAAGAGTTCCAAGCATGTTTTTGCAAAGACGTTAAAAAAGAAGAAAGGTTAAATATAAAAATTGAAGCTTGGCAGGCAGAATTCCCTGAACTCAATGCATTGCTTGTGGTATTTTGAAAAAAGAGAAAAGAATTCTGCTTTGAAAATGTCATACTCTAAAGAAGTTTGGGAAGTTTTTCTGGGGGAGCTGACTCCGATTTAGCTGAATAGATGGTTTGACTGTTCTTTAGAGCCATTTCCAACTGCTCCAAAGGCTGGCTCTTTTTGAGAACAACAGAAGACCTACCCTACAGGACGTTCCAGTAAAACAGGGTAGGTGGGAAGACATTTCCATTTCAATGAAAAAGCGAGATAATAATTACAAAAAAAAATGCCAAGACGCTAAGGCTCATACCCAATCGCCTCCTCCAAAGATGTGGGGACAGATGCCCTTCTGCCGCTCCCAGAAAACTCCCCAGCGTGACATCAGATGACTTACAGGAGCCCCACTGAGGCAAGGGTCTTCTGGCTAGAGCTGCCACTGTCCAGTCAGTGACTGTTTCAGGGACAGCACATAGCCTGTCTTTAGTCTCCCCCCTCACGTGGCCACACTTCCTCCTTCCATGTACCCGACTCTGTCTCCATTGGTGTCAGGGGACAGGCGTGGCATCAAAGCCTTGGTATGCTGGCAGCTCTAATAAGTTGCCTGCCAGAAGGGGATGGCACTAGCTGTGTAAGGCACTGGGGACGCAGGAGCAGGCTTCTGATAGGCAAGAGGGAGGACGTGGCAGAGCAGGATAGTGGCGGTGACAACATTCATCTCTGCTCTTTGGCAACAACACCTGCCTCTCCCTTTCCAGATGGATCAGGATGCCCAGAAGATGTTTGACCAAAGGGGCTTTGGAGATGATCTAGTCCTCCTTCCTCACCTTAGAGAAAAATCTGGTTGCCCAAGAATTTAAATGGCAGCCACGTGCTGCTGGTGCATGCCTTTAGTCCCAGCACTCGGGAGGCAGAGGCAGGTGAATCTGAGTTTGAGGCCAGCATGGTCTACAGAGCGAGTTCCAGGATAAACAAGGCTACACAGAGAAACCCTCTACTGGAGGATACGTCAAAACCATTTTTTTTTTTTGGCATGTCCTATTGCCCATATCCTGCCATGAGCTAGTAAGCCCAACCTGTCATTTCATGGATATGTGAAAGGTCACGGGGTTCTGAACTTCTAGCTAGGACAGATGGAAGCACATTTATGGGCACCTGCCTGGCCAGATCAGATCCCTGGGGCAGGTAGCTTGAGGCATGTTCTGTCAGAAGTTGAGTGCCTCACAGCATTTGACTTGTCCCAATTAGAAATGTCTCTTTCACTTTCATTTCCTGTTCTGTTGGTTGTAGGGTCACAATCCACCCACCCAGCCTGAACCAGCTTTTCCTCTTCTCTTGGGCTGGCAGCAATGCCTAATAGAATTGGGACGCATTTCTGGACTCAACCAGGAGGTGTCGCTATTTAAGACGGCCCCCTTGAGTTTGGTAATTCTCTCTGCTCAATAAAACTCAATATTCTGTTTAACGATGCTATTTTTAACAATCCTATGAGAGGACACTTTCGTAAAACGAAGGGCACTGAAGTTCTATTTCCCCCCACCTTCTGTGGCTAACAGCGATTTTTCAATGGTCTGTTACCATAACTATGTGTGCCTCGTGTTCCTAGCCTCATGCTAAAGCGGAGGCTACAATGTGAGCTACTCCTGCTCTCGTAGAACCCACAGTCTCCAGAAATCCAGTCTGACCCATCCTGTTCTCAGAGGAGAGTTAGTAGAAAAACAATAATGAGTGTACTCGTTGCCTGACTGTGTGCCAGAGACGGTACACACTTCTAAGACAGGAGTTGTCGCCTCTCCCCTTACAGCTTGTTAGCTTGAGACCTGGAGAAGCTGAGTGACCTGTCTAAGCAAAGTCACCTTCAGGCACTGTGCGGCAGAGTCAAGCCTCTGGCTCAGATTACACTTGATAGATAAACCGCTGGCCCCAGCCAGGCAAGAGAGAGCGCTGTCCAGGACTCATTTCTGCTTCTGGCCTTGGACAGTTACAGGCCTCTAGCAAAGCCACCCTGACAGGGCCTGTCTCTCACACCTCCTCTCATCTCACACAAAGCTTGCTTCTGAAAACAACAAGAAAGATAAGCCTTTTTCTTGGTTCCTAAGGGAAAATTTCTTTTTGGCCTGCAGCTCCTTCTGGAAAAATCTCTTGGTAAATTCAGGTTTAATTACAAGTAGTAATCAAGAAATATGTCATATAAACAAACAAACCCCTCCAAGATGCAAAGTGTGCATTCCCAAAGAAACATATGGTCAGTGATATTCAAACCTCCAAGTTCCTAACCCCCAACCTGTTCAAGGTCCCCCTACTGGGTTTCCATCCTCTACAAGCCTAGCGCTGTCCTCCACAAAGCTTACTGTCCAGCCAGGCCCAGCATAATTGCACATCAGAAGGCAGGCTTAGCCCTTTCCTGAGCCGATAATTAAAAATAGTCTTGTGTCCTATCTTCTTGTTGGGAGGAGTGAACACCAAAGTATTATCAGAAGCGTTTTAGGATAATCCAGGGCATTTTTCAAACCTTTTTTTTTTTAATCAGTACCTCCATAATGGTTTCTCCCCTCCTAATGTAAACATCCCCCAAGCATCTTATTTTCCAATGTGCAAATATTGGAAAAGCACTCTCAAGTGGAAAAGGGTGCAATGAAGAGAGATTACAATTATGCCAAATGTGGGCCAAGTCAGGCTGATGGTGCCTTTTAAATCTTTCATTTCTTCCCAGAATGTTGAGCGCTTGGACTCTTGGCAGGAAAGCCAATGAAACCCTCGGGCCCAACTCAGAGCTCTTCCAGGGCCTACACAAATCATATTAGGAGACGGCTTTTATAGATCTACAATAATTACGCTTAATTCGAAAATAGCCTTCACGTTGAGAGCAGACGCACCCCAGACTCCTAAGCACCTCGGACTCACAGGTTGGTTATTCCTGCGCATCTCTACATTAGAGGGAAATCCTCACAGCCCGGGACATCCACCCCCACCCCACCCACTCCACCCCCCACCCC
>PVIU01014277.1:0-52626 GCA_004026605.1 Ondatra zibethicus
CTCCTCCTCCTCCTCCTCCTCCTCCTCCTCCTCCTCCTTCTTTTGCCAGTCCAGTTCTATCCTAGGTTCTGGTTCTATCCTAGGTTTCTGGGCTATCCAGTTTCTGGTTCCTGGTCCTCTAGGCAGTGTCAGGGGTGGGTTCCCTCTCAAGGTCTCAAGCTGGATCAGTTGCTGGTTGGCCACTCCCACAAATTCTGTGCCACCTTTACACCCAGGACATTTTGCAGGCAGGACAAATGTTTTGTGGCTGGGTTGGTGTCCCAATCCCTCCACTGGAAGCCTTGCCTGGTTACAGATGATGGCGGGTTCAGGCTCCATATCCCTCATTACTAGGAGTCTTTGCTACAACCATTATCATAGATTCCAGGGAGTTTCCTTGCCCTAGGTTTCTACATTGCCCTCAAAATGCCCCCAATTCCAGTCGTCTCTCTTAGTACTCTTTCTCTCCATCCTTCCCCAACCCAATTCCTCTTGTTCCTGTCCCCACCTGTTCCAGTCCATACACAATATCTGCTATATTTCCCCTTCCTAGGGAGATTCATGTGCTTTGCCCCTTCCCCTTGAGCCCTCCTTGTTACTTAGCCTCCCTGGGTCTGTGGATTGTAGCATGCTTATGCCCTTGCTTTTCAGCAATATCTACTAATAAGTGAGTACATACCATGTTTGTCTTTCTGGGTCTGGGTTACCTCACTCGGGATGATTTTTTTCTAGTTTCATCCATTTGCCAGCAAATTTCATAATGTCATTTTTTTAACAGCTGAGTAATATTCTATTTGTACATTACCACATTTTCTTTATTCATTCTTTGGTTGAGGGACATCTAGGTTGTTTCCAATTTCCATCCATTGTATGAATAAAGCTGCTATGAACATAGTTGAGCAAGTGTCCTTGTGGTATGATTGAGCATCCTTTGGGTATATGCCTAGGAGTGGTATTGCTGGGTCTTGAGGTAGATCATTCCCAATTTTCTGAGAAACCACCATAATGTTTTCCAAAGTGGCTGTACAAGTTTGTACTCCCATGAGCAATGGAGGAGCGTTCCCCTTGCTCCTCATCCTCGCCAGGATGTCCTGTCACTTGTGTTTTTGACATAGCCATTCTGACAGGTGTAATATGGAATCTCAAAGTCGTTTTGATTTGCATTTCCCTACTGGCTAAGGATGTTGAACATTTCTTTAAGTGATTCTCGGCCACTTGGGATTCCTCTGTTGAGAATTCTGTTTAGAATTCTCTGTTTAGAATTAGAAATGTACCCCATTTCTAATTTAGATTATTTGGTTTGTTAATGTCTTGTTTCTTGGGTGCTTTATATATTTTGGATATTAGCCTTCTGTCAGATGTGGAGTTGGTGAAAATCTTTTCCCATTCTTTTAGGCTGCTGCTTTGTTCTATTGACAGTGTCCTTTGCCCTACAGAAGTGGACTCTGCTTCTTAAACTGTGTGTTGTGACCCACATGGAGCCCTATAACTGAACTGTGAAAAAGTTGGCAACAGTAAAATGTTTCTGAGCATGCAGTGACCAAAACACTCAAAATCTAAGGAGTGATGAATCTGAGGTGCTGCTGGCAGGGCTCCCTGTTTCACTGTCATCTCGGTTCTGAAAACACAACACCCACACTTTGTATTCAGCACATCATCTCACCAAGCCAATGCCAATGAACGTTCACTCAAACACTGCAGCTCAGACTTGAGACTACATAAGTTCATCACCTCACCAAGCCAATGCCAATGAATGTTCACTCAAACACTGCAGCTCAGACTTGAGACTGTCATAAGTTCTGCACTACAGTGTTTTAAGCGTACACACAGTTCTTTGCTCTTACAGGAATATAATGGTTTAATTATGCAAAACAAAGACTTAATAGTCTTTTACCATCATTTCTCAGCATGTATCAAATTAGTATGTCTTTGGATTGTATTGTTGGGATGTTTGATTTTAAAAACTGCTGTTTGAGTTGCTGAATTGAGCATCATAAAAAAGACATTAAATGAATTTTATTTTGAGATCAGGGTACAATTTTCAACAATTCTTGAAATGGTCCTAAGCATGCTTCTGCCATTCTGTACAACATATGTATATGAAGTAGCATTCTCAGCATTGATGACTACGAAAGCAAAATATTGGTCAGCCCTGAAAAGCAATAAAGATGCTCTTCATCATCAACCAAGATTAATTCTTTATGAAAAACAGACCAGCACATTCATCTTAGTATTATGCAAATTTGCTTTAGTCTGTTACACATAATAAAACTATGCATACCATAGAATTGTAAAATTTACTTCTTTGTGATTTATTATCAATAAATACATGGTTTGTACTTGTTGCCTGTTTTATATTCGCAGGTGAAAAGGGGGAATGACAAAAGATGCTCCACTCTGGGATGTCCCTATCTGTGCTCCTGAGGACTCCTGGATGGATGTGAATGGACTTTGCTATCCTTCTCAGGAGGAGTCGGGATTGCTATAAAAGAAGACCACTTCGTCTCTGGAAGGCAGATGCAGGGGAGAAAGGACAGGAGCCAAGAGGCATGATTCACTCACTAGTCCACAAAGCTAATTAGGTGTCTTCTTTTGGCGAATTCACCCATCTCTTGGGGCTGCCGTTTCCTAAATTATTAAATAAAGAACGGAGGGAAGTGTCTGGTGGCTGTAAGTTTGGTGGTCTAGGGGCCAGAGAGATGGCTTAGTGATTAAGAGCACTTCTGTTTAGAGCATGACCATCCTTTCATCTGTTTCTGATATGTTATCCTGATAAAAGTTCCCTTTTTACATGTATTCAATAATTTTTACTAGGATATTCATTTGTTTGTTAAAAATACTACACTTTAAAAAAAAAACACTTCTGTGCTTCCAGAGGAAACCAGTTTGAATTCTTTCCCCATAACCCAGTCAAGAGCTTCAGAAACGCCTGCAATTCCAGCTCTAGGGAACCCAACACTCTCTTTTGGCCTCTGAGGGCACTTGCACTCGTGTGTTATCCTGCCGCCACTGCTACCACACATAACACTAAACTAAAAATAAAAGAAATCTTCGAAAAAAAATTGGTAGTCAACTCTTCCTCGGATGGGGCTTTCTCTTTCTACCTCAGAGGGGACCCTCCTTTCTTTGGTCTTCATTCTTCTCTCCCTAGAAAACTATGTAAACCCCAACATAGAAAAAGACAATCTTTACTAGTTAGGAAAATTCGTAATGCATTTTCCCTTCTGACCGAGGTTACTATATGAACTCAGTGATGAAAAGCATGAAGAAAACCAGTCCAAAAGTTGGAAACCTTGCTGGATTTTTTTAAGGGAGGAGTTTGCAGCCCATGTTTTAGACACAGCCTTTTCGATAGGATGAAAATACCCAGTGGGCTTTTTGGTTATGAGACACTGAATTAAACGCTGTCAGCAGAGACCGGAACTGAGCTGCCTTCACTGTGGACAGGAGTCTTGTGTCCCTACAGGGCTGTGTTCAATGGAAAGCCAACTCTGAACTTAGATTTTCCTTTATCCTCTGAGCTCAGGAGAGCTGGGAGCCTGAAATTCCCAGGTAGATTTGCAAATTTTCCAATCTAGCAGAATCAGCTTTGGAGTGATAGATGAAGTAAATACAATTGATAAAGGGAGAACAAGAAGGACTTCCTCATCTCCCCATATTCAAAATGTGATGGAGGTACTAATAAAAATGGCAGAGTATCAGAAAGCAAAGGTCTGAACTCTTTTGGTTTTGCTACCAACCAGTGTGTGGTGACTGCATTTTATAAGGTCCTGTCCGTCAACTGTTTCATCTGTAAAATGAAGGGGTGATGACTATTCCTGGACCTAAGGGCATCCCATACAGCTGAGTAGGAAAATTGGGGCATTCTTTGTCTTCTGGATGTGGTAGGCATGCTCTAGGGGTACTCCAGGGCAGACATTTCAAACCCTACTTTCTTTGTGAGTGGAAAATCAAAATGAGTAAAGCGGATTGGAAATTTACACATGAATTTATGCGATGTCTAAAATGTTGCTCACTGTTGTAGGTTAGGTATATTTTGTTCCCTTCAAAAGCCATGTTGAGGCTGGGTTCCTGGTGTGGCAGTGTTGGGAAGGGAAGACCCCTGGAACATGCCTTGATTCCTGGGGATAGAAACTTCATAAGTGAATTAATACCATTCTCACATAACTGAGTCATTGCTTTCAGCCGTGAGTTAAACCAACACGTAACCTTTACAAGATGCAGCCTTTCAGTCCTTGAATGTCCCACCTTCTAGAGCTGCAAACTAACTGGTCTCCAGTGGCTATATTAAAGCAACATAGACTCAGATAACATTTTAGTTTTAAATATAGAGATGGGGTCTCACTGTTTTGCCTAGGCCCATTTTAAATTCAGAGGTTCAAGTGACCCATCAACTTTCAGTGTATCTGGGACTGCAGGGCCTTACCGGTGTGCCTGGATCATTCATATTTTACTTTGGTTCTATAAAACACATCTAGCCGACACACGGCTGTAGGCAGAGTTTTCCAGTCCCCGTAGTTGCTTCCCAACTACCACACAGAAGCTCATGTTAATTGTAAATGCTTGTCTCATAGCTCAGGCTTGTTACTAACTAACTCTTACATTTAAATTAATCTACATTCCTTATTTAGGCTCTGCCACATGGTGGTGCCTTTATTAGCATGGCACGTTCAACTCCTGCTCCCTCTGTGTCTAACTGGCGACTCCTCTGATTCTACTCTTCTTCTTTCTGGCATCCTCTTAGTCTTGTTTTTTTGCCTAACCACCTCCTGCGCAGCTATAGGCCAGTCATCTCTTTGTTAACCAGTGAGAATAATATATATTTGTAGTGTACAAAAAGACTGTTCCACGGCACACTGCTCATTTGGGCTGGGAGAAGTCTATATTTGAGGAAGAGAGGGTAGAGCAGGGAGGAGAGATGCTGGCTTTTCTCAGGGAGTGCCTTAGGGAAGGACACAGAGCCATGCATTTGTTCTGTGGCAATGGTGAGCAGTGGAGGTTGGCAGCTTATTTCTCACTGTCCAGACTTGTGCACCAAAGGAACAGGCATTTGTTTTCTACCGCAGTGGTGTTTAATATGTTCTTAACATGTTGTACTCTCAAATATCTGGATATATAGTAGACAATACATATATTTAGTTGTTGAAGATCTTAGAGGTAATTCTCAGGGCAAGCACGTGGGATCCTTGGGAAGCACCTGGAAATGTTGATGGGCCAGAACACTCCACGACATCTTTTCTTTAGCAGAGATGTGGTGTAGGACAATTCTATATTCTGTCAATTATGTTTTAAATAAATGCTGATTGGCCATTAGCCAGGCAGGAAGTATAGGTGGGCCAACCAGACAGGAAGTAGAGGCGGGGCAAGGAGAATAGGAGAATTATGGGAAGCAGGATGCTCCCTCGGCAGTCCTGCCCAGACCACGGAAGAAGCAGGATGTGACCTGCTGGGCTGAAAAAGGTACTGAACCATGTGGCTAACATAGACAAGGATAATGGGTTAATATACATTATAAGAGCTAATACGAAGCCTGAGCTAATGGGCCATTCAGTTTATAACGTATGGAGACCTCTGTGTGATTTTCTTTGGGACTTGCCGCCTGTGGGAACTGGGCAGGACAGAAACCCCAACAAGCAGGCTCTCCTGTTACAGAGATGGGTATGGAAGTGGAGTAGGTACCACTCATGCAGGCAACTCTTCACAAGATATCCCTCTCAAGTGTGTGCCACTGGGTCAGGCGGGGAGTTGTTTGGGAGCATCTAATCTCATTTTACATTAGAGGAGGGAGGGGCTTTGCCACTTTGTCAAGGGCTCAACAGAATCCCACTGCCTGGAGTAGCTCTGAGATCTGGTCTCAGGCTCAGATGCTGTAAGCAGTGACTCATTTTTGCTCTAAGTTGGGCTCTTTACAACTTGCTCCTCCCTCAGGACACACCCACAGGGTCTCCTGCCCTCTTTCTAGCCTTTGCTCTGTTGAGCTGTCAAGGCCCTGTAGCCGAGCATGGATAATTTTCTGGGCAGCATTCCCTCTGCTGGAAAACCATGTTTTGCCCTTATCGTTGGACTGTTACAATCACCTCTGAAGTTGACAGTTTTGTGAGGAGCTTTCCTTTTAAATATAGCCAGCCAGTCTCTTGTCTGACTCGTCAGCCACATTAACATAGCTTGACTCTCTAGCTTTAGCCATGGTCTAACAATAAGTGGTACTTACTTAACACTTGTGCTTCATGGCTTTGTCTTGTAAATTACCCCTTCTCTTTTCTAAATTAGACTTTGAATACAGCAAAGATTAAGGCTTTTAGACTAGATTTGCAGTTACAGGTAGCCTTTACACACTTGTGAGCCAAATCTTGCATGGTATCCTGAGAAATTCTTTGCAGGGCCCAGAGGGAAGAAAACCATGTGAAAAGATGCCTTGTCTAGCACCCAGGCTCAGGCCCATTCGATTTCCCAGCAGTTAAGTGATCTTTATAGCAACCAGCTCATTTCATAAATGCACACAGTCCAGCTTAGTATAATCATTGCATGCCCACCTCCCGCCGGAGCTGTCACTCTAACGCAACTGATAATTGTCTGCAGACTGCGCCCTGTGTTTACTGTTTGCGTGAAACAAGTAAAACCCTTTCTTTAGAGCCCTGGCTAGCCCCAAATTCGAGTGTAGAGGGGACAGCAGTGTGGCACCACATCTGCCTGCCGGGAGTTTAATTATGAGGGATGGGACAGGGTGACTTTAAACTCAAACCATTTTTGAGTTCTTGGTACAGGATGGTATCTACCTGCAGGCAGGGGCTGGGCAGGATGCCATCTGGTTCTAGCTGGTCTCACTTAAGTGAGCTGCTCTTGAGGGTAAGTTACTCAGCCGGTAGGGAGCACTGTGGAGGGACAAAAGGCAAATGGACCAGCCCTTCCTTTGGTTCCCCACTGAAAAGAGGTCAACAGTGTCGTCAGGAAACAGCAGCTCAGGTCAGAGGGTTAGACAATTTGCAGATGAGGGGCTCCTATCACTAAACTACACTAAAACCAATGGGCTTGATGTGGCTCTGTCCGTGATAAAACAGAGGGGAAGAGTTACTGAAGGGAAACCCTGTGGGCCCACTAGCTTCTTGTAATCTTGGTTGGTTTGAGGATCAGTTACTTTGTAGGCACCCAGTTGAACTACGTATTATTAATTTCCCACTAGTTCTGTTACAGATTGTGGTGCCTGGCACGTGTATCATGGTAACAGTTATCTAGATGATTATAGAACGTTCAGGACACTAGAGCAAAGTCCTGACTCTTCACTAACACACGAGCATGGGAAAGGAGACAGGCAGACTGACATTGAGTAAGAGGAGAGGAAGGCCTCACCCACACCTTCCAGATGCAAGATGGGCTCATCCAGAAGCTCTGAGAAGATCCCATCCCACTGCAGCCTGATATACTCAGCACAGAAAAGAGTATCTCAGATTCTGCTAAGCACCTCGTCATGTGGGCCATTATCACAGCCGTGCATAAAGTCCACGAGACAGGCAATAGTAACATTGTTGTAGTTGCTGGGCCCCGGAAAGTCAGCTGACCAGAAGAACTGAGAGATGATGATGTTGGCAGGAGCAGGCCTACTGGAAATCAAGAAAATTGGAGTTGAGTCCTATACTTTCATCATGGAGTGTTGTAAGAGGTGAGTGGGCGGGCCGCATTCCCGGCACCCGGCTAGCCTAACTCCCGAAATAATTACATAGAAACTGTATTCATTTAAACACTGCCTGGCCCATTAGTTTCAGCCTCTTATTGGCTAACTCTCACATCTTGATTTAACCAATTTTTAATAATTTGTATAGCACCATGAGGTCATAGATTACTGGGAAAGATTACTAACCAGCATCAGTCTCAGACAGGAGTTTTATGGCATCTGCCATATTATCTTCTTCCCAGCATTCCATTCTGTCTACTCCGCCTACCTGATTTTTGCCCTATCAAAAAGCCAAGGCAGTTTCTTTATTCATCAATAAAAGGAACATAAATACAAAAAAACCTCCTACACCAATAGAGTACAAAGACCTTGGTGTACACCATTCTTCTTGGGGTGAAGAGAGCAACAAAGAGATTCACTTGGAAGAAGAACAAAACTTCCAAGATGCCATCAAGTGTGTTGTGGCATGCTCTTGGACCCGAAACTGGTGTAAGGGGATGGAACATTTGAGATAGCTGTGACCCATGCCTTCAAAGAAAAAGTCAAGTGTAATGATTCAGCCACACAACATGGCTGACCCTTCTGGGTTCCAGGGCTATGCATGTGTGGACAAGCCCTCAGGCAGAAGTGCCTAATGGCCCTGGGAATCTTTAAAGACCCCGTGTGACCCACGTGCAGCATGGTTCCATCATCTACAAATGATGCAGCTGCGTGAGCCCTTGCATGCATGTGTGAGCTCTGTCATTTGGAATGACACAGCCACGCCATCTCCCTGTGCGCATGCGCTGGCAGCCTTTAAAAGCTGGGCCCACCATCTTCAAGCTCTTTGTCTCTCTGCACGCCGACCTCACCAGGCCTGCACACCCCCACCAATAAAGGTCTAAGCGGATTTGTTTTGTGTTCCCTGTTTCCTTCTCACTGTGCCAGGTAATTTCACCAAGGCCATAGTAGGTGTGAAGCTGTTATGGAGTTTGTGACCCTTGGGAAAAGACCATAAGCTCAAGCCAATTATAAAGGGGAGTTTCTCTGGCTTGGCCTCTACAGAACAATGGCCTTACAAGGCTGTTGCTGAGGCTTTAGAGGTCATCCCCTTATCCAGAACTGAGGGTCCAGCCTTGTCTTCTTACCTCTCTCAGGCTAAGCATGTGAGTTCTGGACCATAAACAGTGGGATGCGTGCCTTGGTGAGTGTGGAAGAACTGGGCACGTGGAGCCGTTGACTGTGAAACTACATCCATGTGAGACAACTGTGCAGATGACAGCTCTGCTGCTGTGACAATGACGTCACTTCAGGCCACACAACAAAGAGTGGTGACCAGAGTCAGCCATGTGGTCCTCGACAAGATGGCTCTGATACACAGAATCAGGAACCTACCCCTGTCCTCAGCCAGGCTGCCAGGAGCTCCGTGAACCTCTTTGGAAGAGATCTGGCTCAAGCGAAGCCCACAGTCTCTTCTATTGTACACCTTCCCCTTAGTGTGCTTCTGATGACTAAATTGAAGTCATGTGAAGGGAGTTCACACTGAATGGAATGAAGCTGAACAAGTGAGGAACAGCTGAGAAGGAACTGAGGTGGGAAGGAACTGAGAGCTAAAGTCCCAAAGTCAAGCCGAGGTGTAGTGATTGATACTTCTCCCAAATATCACGACAGACAGGGCAGTTGGCAGTGTTTCTTGTGAGCTGCGGCCAACTCAGTAGCAACCTGGAATTTGCTTGCCCTCTTTGCCTCATGCAAGTTTCGCTTTGCATTCTGATTTCTAAGGAACCCAACCAGGACAGAGTACCACAGCTGGGCTCAGCATCCTAAGATGGCAGAGTAGACCCACTGTCGTATAATCCTGTTCTGCTGTTCTGCCCTGCTTTGGTCTGTCTGTCTTCTGTGAGCTGCAGATCCTAGGTGAGGATGTCTAAAGCTGCTCAATGCTCTTCATCTAAGGACCAGGCTGGCAGTGGGAGATCAGCCTGGCCAGGATGAGTCTACCCGGGACACAGAGGCTGCTTTTGCTTCAGTACAGAGAAGGGATCAGCAAGAAACTTTTTCTCTTGGTGTAAAAAGGAATGAAACCTTAGGCTTAGACACCAGATGTAATCTCTTAACCTAGTTAAAAGGGGAAGTTGGAGGGCACAGTTATTAGTCGTATGGGTATGCTGGGAAGGGGGTTGTCTCCTGCTAGCAGACAGCTGTTTTTGCCTAGTCCTTTCTCCCTAAGTCACAGCTGTTAGCTGGCAGATTAGGAAATTGGAAGGCACAGAGACAGGACTTTCCAGAACAGTTGGTAGCTTTTGCTTGTGATTCAGGCTGATCTCTGACTGGATGCCCCTTAAATCTGATTTGAAAGCAGCTAGATGTGTAATAATTTAAGCAAATTTACCCTCTCCCTTCAGTTTAATTCAGTTCAGTTCAATCAATATTTATCAAGAGATTGTTCCGTGATGGCCAAGTTCTCAGAGGTATGGCAAGCAGGTGTGGCTGGTATGGCAAGAGAAATGAGGGGACAGGAGAAGGAGAGGGAGGGAGATTGTAGGGTCCCCTGGGCAGGTCCCTGCAGCATTGCTCCCAGGGTGTGAAGGTCAGCCAGGAAAGGTGCTCTGAGGAGGTGGGGGAGCCAACAGTGAGCGACCCAAAGGGATACCCAGAATCCTGGGCCCAGGGCCTCTTGACAGTCTGCCTGACTCTACTGAGTGGAGCTCACACTCAGCTAGTCCAAATGCATCCTTTCCTTCTCTGAGGACCTTCCTTCTTATCCGTTTCACCATCACCCCCTAGTCTCCTCACGTAGACACCCGGGAGTGTAACAATGTGGCTCCCAATACCATGTATGTTGGCGAAATAAGTGTCATTTTTTGTTGAATATCATTTTGCTTGCACAATAGCATGATTGTCCTGTGGGCCCTTGAATGCAGGTCACAGCTCTCTGGTGACAACACAAACAGAAGGCAGTGGGTTTTTATATCATTTGCCAGGGAAGATCTGGACCCTGGAAGGCTTCCCCAGGGAGGACTTAGACGTAGGAGAGAGGAAGCTACTCTGCCTCATGGACTTGGCAATATTGAATTTGAGCATTTAACAGTCTAGATGCTTGAGGGCATCAACGAAAGACAAACTATGCCACATGAGAATTTCGAGTGTGTCAGATTTATGTTTGAGTCTTCTGAGCAGCTTGACATTTGAGAAGGAAGTAAAAGCTGGCTGAACTATTCAGCCACAACATCTGCATGGACTTAATTTCCCTAAGGTTTCTGTGTGTCTGGGATTCTTCATGGCACAGTGAGGCCCAGGGCTTTGATGGTCTCTAGCACCAGTTCTGCTCTTGATCTAGATATTTGGCTCAAACTCTTTTTCACCAGGTTGCCATTGTCAGCTGGGCACCTTCGCTGTCCCTTTCCCTGCGTTGCTGAGGGGTCGCGAGCTTCATCTCCCAAGGTCACTTTTGGAACTGGCTCTGGGTTGGAATCTGACAATTAAAGGTGCTCCCAGGACAAAGGATGTAGTAGCGGAGTCAGCATCCCTGTTGGCAGCTGTGAACAGCTGCTTGGGCATATGATACGCATGCAATTTGCTTCAGCTCCTGGGCAACCTCCTGAGAATCACCTGTTCAGGGATTGCAGGCGGCTGCGGCTGTCAGCAGCTTTCCTGAGTTCAGCCTTTCCTGAGTTTGTGGAAGAGGCAGCAGTTTCTGTTGCCTCCCCAGGCATTCTGAGTCTCTACATTAAAACCCTTCCCCACTGGTATACAGAAGTGCATCTCTCAGAGTGAGTCCTGACTAAGAGACCAGTGCTGGCTACAGGGACCTCTCCTTTCCTAGTGAAGGTCATTCTAGTGCTGTGGGTGACCACTGGGAATGAGAACACCTAGCAAATGCATTAGTATAGTGGACCAGCAGCTTTTGGCTCTATGACCAGAGAGCCTCGCTGGACTGCGTCAGTCATTCCTGATAGACAGGACAAGAAGAGTTACTTTTTATGTCCTATGACCTTCCATTTGCTAGAACTTAGCACGACTGAGGTACTTAAGAATGGATGGCTATGTGGGATACCCAGCCCCAATGGATACATCTACAACATGAACCCAAGATCTAAGGCTCAGGGAACATGGTGGAAGAGGAGGTAGAAAGATTGTAAGAGCCAGAGGATCAGGATATCTGCTGTGATATACTGCCGTCTGTGTATGACAGGTTGCTGCATGCACCCAGGACATCTTAACAATATAGTCACATACGAAGATCTGCACAGGACAGTACCAGTTGACATACCAACATAGAAATTTCATAAGACCCCACTCCTAGATGAAGAGTTACAGGTAATTAATGGTTGCTAAGAGAGGGAGAATCAGTCTTCTCCATGAACGAACCCCCGATAGGTTATCTAATCTCAAGTGATCACATCTAAAAACATGAGCAACATTAAATGGACCCTGGAGGCTGTATGTATGTGTTGTGTCTGTTTGAGAATAATAATTAAAGAAGAAGAGGTTACGAATTTGAGAGGGAGTGGGCAGACATTGGAGGACTTAGAATGTGAAGGGTGGAAATGATGTGAATACAGTACTCATGTGTGAAATATAGAATGGCTGTCTAGTTGGAGAGGGGAGGGGCTCATGAAGCCTTACCAGTAGCGGGGAGCCGTTGATAGTTGGTGATTTCAGGGAAAGGGAGAGTCAGTTTTCTTTAAGGGTGTGGCACCTGGCAGGTCTGTACTATCTAGTTGATGGCACCATCAGGTAACCAATGAGTGTATAGGTAACACAAACTTCTCTCTGTGGTTTATAGAAAAATGAAAGCATGAAGTTGGGAGGGGTGGAGCTGGGAAGTGCATCTGGGAGGAGTTAAAGGAAGGAGTGTGTGTGTGTGAATCTAGTCAAATATATTGTGTGCATGTATAAAATTCTCAAATAATTAAAAATATGTGAAATTCTAAATATTCGCCCTTATACTCACAGGTTAAGTATGGTCCCTAACCCTCATCAAGACAGCTTCTCTTTGCACCGACAGAGACCACTACAGAAAAAGACAACCAATCAAAATGCAGAGTTGTGGAGCCCAGTCCCAATGGATACATCTTCAAAACACTCCTGCATCAAAGGCTCAGGGAACATGGCAGAAGCAGAGGCAGAAAGACTGTAAGAGTCGTAGGATCACGGACTTTGCTGTGAGACAGTGTCTCCTAGGAATGTCAGAAGCCACACCCATGAAGTCTCAGCAGCATGGTTGCCTAAGCATGAGCCGAACAAGGACAACAACGACAGACAATGCTGGGCATCAACGTTAGACAAAGGACCACAGGCAACTAAGGATGTTGAGAGCAGGAGAAGCAGCCTCCCCAGGGAAGAGCACACCAAATGGCCAGCCCTGAAGCAATGCATACAAGCAGCATTTTCCCCCACAAACATCAGCTTGGGGTAAGCAGCTGTCAGGGGCTTTGGTTGGACAGAGGACGCTCATTTTGAGAGAACAGAAAGCCAAGGGATTCTTCAATAAATGAACAGAGTGAGTATATGAATACTTCCAGGTAGGAAAAGCATTGTGGTTCCCCAAAGATTTAAAAACAGAATTATATGTAATTTAGTAATTAATTATTCTAGATCTTAGTCCATCACTGAAGGAAGTTAGGACAGGAACTCAAGGCAGCAACTGCAGGAGCTGGTGGAGGCTGGGGGAAATGCTGCTTACTGGCTTGCTCCTCATGGCTTCTCAGCCTGCTTTCTCACATAAGACAGTGCCCCACAGCCTTGTTCACAGGCCAGTCTTTTTTTTAAAAAAATATTTTTTTATTACTTTATAAATAATACCATTAAATATTTCCACTTCCTCCCCTCCTCCCACCTCCCTCCCACTCCCCCTCCAGTCCTAAGAGAGGCCAGTCTTATGGTGGCATTTTCTCAGTTAGAATCCCCTCTTCCCATATATGTCTAGGTTTATGTCAAACTGACAAAACCAACCAGCATAGATATGTTCCACCTCAGAGCCACTTCCCATGAGAATACTCAGAGGGCACAGAAGTTAGAGTTAACAGATTTAACAAACACAAACACAGCACAACCAGTGGAATTTGAATTTCAGGTGAACGGTGAGTATTTTGTATTTTATCCCACTTTCCCCTTCACCTGCCCAGACACCAGAGGAAACCGTTTGCAATATCAAAATCTTTGATGAAGATGTGTATATACAATATTTAAAGAATTCTTAAAACTTCTATGGTAAGAAAACAATCAGATTAAAAGTGTACTAGAGCTCTAAACAAACACCTCACCAAAGGAGGTGTGCAAATGGTAAATAAGCATAATATTTAAAGGTGCCCCTCTCTACCTCCCCAGGGAAATGCAAACTAAAGGGACACAGGGACACAGGGACACCACAGCACACCTGTTGGAATGGCCAAATCCACAATTACTGGCTGCAGCTAATGCAGGTATTCTGTGGAACTCACCGCTGGGGGCAATGCACAGTGCACAGCATTTTGAAAGAGAATTTGATGACTTTGTGCAAAACCAAACACGCTCTTTCTATACGACCCAGCAGCGAGCTTCTGTGCTCAGTTATCGTGACTGTTTTAGCAGGTGAGGGGAGCAAATGTGTCGTATCCAGGCAATGGAATGTTAGTATTTTCTAAAGAAGTCTGATAGTAGTGTTTATGTGTTTGTCAGTGGTGGGGATTGAACCCCGGATTTCACACTCACAGGATGTCTTGGTAGTAAAATAGGATTCCTGTAAGTAAAACTTTGCTTGGTCATCCTAGAAAGAAATGTCTGTTGGGACAGCCTGTCTTACCTAAGCCAAGAAGCCTCTCAGGAACGAGAGGCTTCAAAAGGGAAACTGCAACAATCTCCTCATTTCTAAGGCCCTCACTCTGCCACTACAAAGGGTCACCGCCAGCTTTCCCCCTTGGCAGTCCCTTCAACTTCCCAAGGGAGAGAGGCTGCCCCTTGCTGTGTGTGCTAACACAGTTCCCTCTGCTGAAGGTCAGACTCCTGTCTCTTTCTGCCTTTTGGCTCTGCACACTACCTCAGAAATCTGAACTCATTGGCTAACCAAGTGCTCAAGTGCCACCATCTTAGACAAGTGAATACTGTTTACTGATAAAAAGAAAAACCATCCAACCATTGTTGGAAGGAGGGCTGTTTGTTCTTTCTGGCCGTCCAGCTAGCTTAGCCCGGAAATAACCGCACAGAAACTGTATTAATTAAAACATCGCTTGGCCCATTAGCTCTAGCTTTTTATTGGCTAATTCTTACATCTTAATTTAACCCATTTCTATTAATCTGTATATCACCACAAGGTCGTGGTCTACCAGCAAAGTTTCAGCACGTCTATCTTCGGCAGTGGATCCCTGGCATCTCTGACTCCGCCCTTCTTTCTCCCAGCATTCAGTTCTGTCTTCCCCACCTACCTAAGTTCTGCCCTATCAACAGGCCAAGGCAGTTTCTTTATTCATTAATGCTAATCACAGCACACAGAGGGGACTCCCACATCAACCCAGAAATCCATGGGGAAAAGATTAAAGGCATATGATTAAGTGAAAGAGACCAATCTGAAATCGACACTCCGGTTCTAATGGTTCTGAAAGGCAGAGCTGTGGTGAGAGTGACCCAGATCAGCGTCTGGGTACTGGATGCTGTGGTAAAGGAGGGCTGAGTGGGCAGGACAAAGGGGATTTTCAGGGCAATGAAATTACTTGTAGGATACTTTAAACACAGACGTGCTACTATAGTTACTCAAATGGTAGAACACTAAGTACAGCAGGCCCCACTGTAAACTATGGACATCCAGGGTTATGTGTTAATGCCACCAGGCATGAATAAGACCACTACCACAATTTTTGGGCCAAATTTGAAGCAAACTTTATTAAATAGTGGCCAGGACGATGAATATTGACCAGGTCTATACCTGGCATTCCCAGAGAATGGCCATGAATTATGTTAGTCAGGTGTTTGTAAAGGCAAAACTCAGGAGGCTAAGTACTTCCTGCTTTTGTCTAAGTGGGGGCAAGCATGCATCCTGATGTACTTCTTACCTACATACCTCCCACCTATGTGTGATCAAGTGTTAACCCCACCAATTGAAAATAAGACTACTACCACAGTTTAAAGCCAAATTTGAAGCAAGCTTTAATTAAATACTGGTCAGGTAGATGGGGCTATGATCAGGTCCATCTCTGGTTCCCTAGAAAAATGGCTCTGAGTCACAGTTTGCAGCTGCTTAACTATTTCCCATCAGGTCCAATCAGGGGCAAGCATATAGCCTGACATATTTTCTGTCTAGATACCTCCCGCCCATATGTGATCAAGCATATCTGAAGCAGATGATTCAAACAAACTTGTTTAGAGGAGTGAAAACTCTTGACTTGTTATCTCCCATAAACTACAGCCTCCAGCATTTCAGGAATTATCTGTCCTTGAGCAAGGGACTTGCAATCAGAGGCATTTTTGTTTCATGGATCTCTAAAGTATAATAATTGAAACATAAACTGTAACTTTGGCTCACACATAAGCACCCCACAAACCACCTTTGTTTATAAATGTGAAAACACATGGCTTCTTATCTTATATGAACAATAGCCCCAGCATTCCAGGAAGGTATCTGTCCTTGGGCAAGTTGAGTTTACAAGTTAAAGACATTTTTGTTTTATAAATCTCTTAAGCACAATAATTAAAATTAAAACATAACTTTAGCCCTCAAAATTAAAGAGTACAGAAATATGAATATAGAAATGTAGGTTCCAGAAATAGGAATGTAAAATATAGAAATGTACAATTGTAAGCCCAAACACATTTTGGAAGAAAAAAAATAAAGCTGTCAACCACTGTTAACCTTTAACAAACACTTTCTGCCTTAAGAGCAGACATACTGGCAGCCATGTGTACAGAGGCAAACTTTTAACAATTGTCTTCTGCCTCCCAGCTTCCCAGCTAGGCAGGTACTTGGGACAAAGGTTAGTCTCTAGCTATTGCCTCTATGGAACCCTCTGCTTATATTCCCTTAATTTAACTCTTCTCCCTATTGGGATTTTAGAACAACAGGGAAGGGTCAAAGGATTTGAGGCTTCCCAAGATCAAATTCTTGGTGAGGGCTTTTATGCTGATCCACAGGATCAAGCTCTTTATAATGAACACACCTTGTCCCTATGCCATACAGCAGCCTTAAATGTTTGGGACAGGATTCAAGAACTAGGAAAGAGAATTGAGTCATATATTAGGGTTAAACAAGGCCAAAGAGAATCCTTTAGTGACTTTTTACAAAGATTAACTAAGGCTATACAAATAGGAGTAACAGACTGAGAAGCTAGACAAGTACTTATTGAATCTTTGGCTTTTGAAAATGCCAACTTAGAATACAAAAAGATACTTGGGCCTTTAAAAGTTAGATCAGTACCAATGGATAAATGGATCCTGCATACAATAAATGTTGAGGCATTTGACTATAGTACTGAGGCTTGGGTAGGAGAAGCAATTTCCAAAGGTATGACGAGACATCAAAATGCCAAATGTTTTAATTGTGGTAGAATAAGACATCTGAGAAGGGATTGTAGACAATGTATTCCTAGAAATAGTGTCTCCACTGGGAATGACAGAAATAGAAGGTCTCAATCTTCTAGATTATGTAGAATATATAGCAAAGGCCAATTTTGGACTAATGAATGTAGACCAACAAGAGACAAACAAGGCAATCCGTTACCATTAGAAAACAAATGAGCAAGCAGTCTCTGCCTATAAAATGACACCAATATGAGGCAACTACATCCACCAAAACCTGAGAGAATTTAAAAAGAAATTCTAGACACAAAAGAACAGAGTTAAGCATGACTTCTTGGTAGCCACATTTTTTTTTTCTGGATAGGCTCTGTTTGCTGGCTGCAAGCAGGGGTGCCGAGGATCCTATAAGAGAGGTCTGCCTGACTCAGCATTGGCAGCAAAAGCTGCATGGCTTCTTTAGGGGAGGGCTACCTGGTTTGTGCTGGCACAAATAGTTCTAGCCCTTTCAGGGGGTCCTGAACTGAAGACGGATGCTACAAAGAAATCCTACACTAGCTCAGAATTGAGTATAATAAATGGTTATTTATTTAGGGATAGACTCACAGAGCACAGTCCTCTGCTCAAACAGGGAACAGCAACTGAATCCAGAAGCCAGAAGAGAGAGGGAGCACACAATTTACATCAGCATTTATTGTACATGAGACCACACCCAAGTAGGTGGGTAACTTAAAGGCTACTGACTAAAGGATTTCCTAAAGTGTTGTCAGACAATGGTCTTGTACTTTGTAAAGATTTTTCACTTGTATTTTAATAAAACACTGATTGGTCAGTAGCCAGGCAGGAAGTATTGGTGGGGTGACCAGGCAGGAAGTAGAGGCATGGCAACAAGAACAGGAGAATTCTGGGAAGAGGAAAGTTCAGTCTGCAGTCATCACCCAGACACAGAGGAAGTACAATGAGAATGCCTCACTGATGAAGGTACCAAGCCATGTGGCTAACACAGACAAGAATTATGGGTTAATGTAAGATGTAAGAATTAGTTAATAAGAAGCCTGAGCTAATAGGCCAACCAGTTTATAATTAATGTAGACCTCTGTGTGTTTTGGGGGGCTGAACGGCTGCAGGATCAGGCAGGACAGAAACTTCTATCAACACTAAAGAACCTCCCCCTTTTGTTTAAAAAAGAGAGTTTTAAGCCTAATACAAAATTATATACAATAGGAACAAATATCAAATATAAAAATTAGAATTACAACCAGAATAAACAATATCAAGTTAAGAAACATGTGATAAATGCTTCAATAATTATCCTATCCTAAGGATAGGATAAGTCTTGTATTATAAATAACTTGGCCAAGTCAAGAGAGGAAAGTAACTATGACTATTTAGTCTTCAACCCCATCAAAGACCAGAGAAGGGAAATAATATTACTTGAGTAAGCAGAGAGTGCAATCAAGCAACTTCTAAAATGTGAAAAAAATGACAGAGACAACTGGCTACCTGGGCAATCACCCAAAGTCTCATTTGCAACATTGGATCAACCAACATTGGCTAAGGCCTAGAGTAACTGACAGACCATTTTCAGAGGCAGGAAGAATTTCAAAACCATCTTACCCTGTCTTGGCAAGATTTGACAGTCTTTTTTTTTTTTTTTTTTTTTTTTTTTTTTTTTTTTTTTTTTTTTTTTTTTTTTTTTTTTTTTTTTTTTTTTTTTTTTTTTAAATTGTATCCTGCTTGTCCTGTCCAGACATTGTGCATTTTGTCAGTGGTTGATGCATGGGCAATTCCTTGCTCAAAGGCCAGTTTTACCAAGAAAACAAGCTCCAAGTGGAGTGCCTTCAGTGCTCAACATTTTCTTGGGAATATATCGGTGCTGCTAGAAGCAATTGTATCTCAACTTCAAGAGGATAATGAGCACTGAAGAGACTCCTTATGGTGTTGGTTAGCCATTTGGGCAAGAAACTGCTCTTGCCTGCACTGCTTGATGCTATGCTGTATGAACTGGACATGCAGGACCCACAGAGAAATGACCTCTGAACTTGCCTAAAGGTGAGAGATGGTCCTTCAGGGTTTTTGCTTCATGAGAGTATGCCAGACATTCTGCAGGACACAGAAGAAAGTTACTGACAAACTGCCAATACAGGCGGAACTGTCTTTTAAATTTCCTCCTCCATGGAAAAGTCTGCTGGATACTATGGGCCTGTAGGCTGAAGATGGATGCCCCAATGTTACAGAACTTTGGGTGACTATTCAGGCAGTGAGATGTCTCTGTCAATTCTAGAATTTTGGAAGTTGCTTACAATGTGTAGTAATAGGGCGCGCGGGCCTTCTTTTGGTCCCAGTGGCCACCCGGCTCCCGACGCCCGGTGCCTGGCTAGCTTATACCAGCGCCAATCTGTTGCAATGAGGGGTTCGGGCTGCGTTCCCGGCACAGGGCCCCTTGTGCCATCCGGCTCCCGGTGTGTACCCAAAATAATTACACGGAAACTGTATTCATTGAAATACTGCCTGGACCATTAGCTCTAGCCTCTTATTGGCTAACTCTCACATATTTGTTTAACCCATTTCTAATAATCTGTGTGTCACCACGAGTCGTGGCTTACCGGCATGAGTCTAACCAGTGTCCATCTTGTGCTGGAGAAGCATGGCATCTGCTCCACTGCCTTCTCTCTCACAGCATTCCATTCTATCTACTCTGCCCACCTAAGGGCTGTCCTACCAAAAGGCCAAGGCAGTTTTCTTTATTTAACCAATGAGGGAAATACACAAACAGAAGACCCTCCTACACCAACAATGCACTTCCTGTTTACTTAGGTAATACTATATCCTTCTGGAGTCTTTGATGGAGTTGAAGAATATATAATTATGTTAAAGTTAAAGCTTTCCTTTTTATTTAGGCATAAAGGGGGAGGTGATGTGGGATTCCCCTCTGTATGCTATGAATGTGATTGCTTAATGAATAAAGAATCTGCCTTGGCCTGTGATAGGAAAGAGTAGAGCTAGGCAGAGAAAACTAAACTGAATGCTGGGAGAAAGAAGGCTGAGTCAGGGAGACGTCATGGAGCTTTCAGAGGAGAAAGCCGGTAGTTAGAACCTTGCCAGTAGGGTAAAATATAAAATAATAGAAATGGGCTAATTTAATATGTAAGAGGTAGCTAGGAATATGCTAGAATTATTGGCCAAGCAGTGTTTCAAATAATATAGTTTCTGTGTGATGATTTTGGGAGTCTGGACGGCTGGGAGACAAACAAGTGGCATCCTATAACACGGCTACTTACATGTAACACACTGCAGTGTGTTACAAATTGCTTAATGGAGACATAGACCCACTGTGTCCCTGGGTCTGCGGCAGAGAGTGACTCGCAGAGCTGACAGTAAACATGCCTCCACCATGTTGGACTGGGTGGAGCCAACAGGCAGGGCTTTGGAATTGGTCCTAGCCATGCCCTCTTAGCATTAAAAAAAAAGTGCTCCTGGTCATAAAATAATTACAGGTACGCATGCAATAAAGACAGATTCAGATAAAAAAGACCTCTGAATGAGTCACAGTGTTGGATAAATGTATGCAAGCTTAGGAGAGAGAGGAAAATGAGTATAGACAGTTATAATATAAAAGAGTACAGACAGTCATAGATTGAAGGAATAAAGATAATAAAATAAATATTAAACTCGTAAAAATGTAATAGAGTAAGAAAAATAAGTCACATAAAGATAGAATATACACAGAGTCTGGATTATGTATATTATGTGTTTCTTTAAAAATTTTCACTGTAAATGAACTAAGTATAGAGAGATATTTCATTGTAAGGGCTGTTAATCTAAACCAACATATATATTTTAAAGGTATCTTGGCTTCAAAATTTTGGTCTAAAGATATGTTGCTTTGGAAAAGAGGTTCTGCTTTTGTTTCCACAGAGGATAGAAAGCTATGGATTCCTTACCAACAAATATGATTTGATCAAACAAGACCCCTGAAGTAATCACCCAGATAGTCCAACATAAATGACAGCTTGGGGACTGCTGGCTGATGTGGACCTACCACACAGGATATCCCATGAAAGACCTGATTAACAGCACCCCAATAAGGAAGTAGTTTAGAGAACAATGCCCAAATTCCCTAAATGATTGATTTAAAGGGGGATGTGCTATACAGATGAACACTTTGTATTGGTATGGATCTTGGTCTTTTGATAAAAATTTAAGGTCAATTTTGTTATATGTATATTCCTAATCTTGATTTAAGGTATTGTGTTTGTGCAGCTGATTTAAAAATGTAATGTATAATTAAGAAATACAGGTCAATAGATAGTTATCTATAATAGTAAAGATTGTAGTTATGTTAGTCAGGTTTTCTAGATGTACAGAGATATATTTCAGATGGATAGTTATTCTTCAAATGTTTCAAAGACTACAGAATATGTTATTTAAAATGTTTTAAGAACTTAGGAATTTTTATGAAAATGAGACACATCTGCTCCTGGCATCACCAATTTACTTCAAGAGGAAGATGGGCACTGAAGAGGCTCCTTATGGAGTTTGATAGCCATCTGGGCAAGAAACTGCTCTTGCCTTGGCTGCTTGATGCCATGCTTATTAACTGGACGTGCAGGACCCACAGAGAAATGACTGCTGAATTTGCCTAAAGGTGAGATGGTCCTTCAGGGTTTCTGCTTCATGAGAGTATGCCAGACATTCTGTAGGACACAGAAGAAAAACTGCCAATAGACGCAAAACAGTCTTTGAAATTTCTTGCTTCATGGAAAAGTCTGCTGGATACTATGGGCCTATAGGTTGAAGATGGATGCCCCAATGTTACAGGAGAACTTTGGGTGACTGTCCAGGCAGTGAGATGTCTCTGTTAATTTTAGAATTTTGGAAGTTGCTTACAATGCACTTCCTGTTTACATAGGTAATACTATATCCTTCTGGAGTCTTTGATGGAGTTGAAGAAAGATAGTTATAATTATAAAAGATAAATTAGATATAAACTTTAGATGTACAATAACAGGATAGATGATAGAGTATTTTCCTTAATTTGCCAAATAGAAATGGACTAAATATTGTAACTATAATTCTTGCTTGATAACTGTTTTATTCTATGTAATTTTACTATGTTAAAATTAAATTCTTCCTTTTTATTTAGACAGAAAGGGGGAGGTGATGTGGGATTCCCCTCTGTATGCTATGAATATGTTAAGAAGCTTCTTTGGGTCTATGGCAGGGCAGAATAGAGCAAGGCGGGAATTCCAAGCAGAGATAGAAGAGCAAAGAAGGTGGAGTTAGGGAGATGCCATGTAGCCCCTGAAGGAGGCAGACGCTGGATGGAATAAAAAAATATTTTATTGTTTTAAGTGTGTGTGTGTGTGTGTGTGTGTGTGTGTGTGTGTGTGTGTGTGTTTTAGGGGCATCTGCTTCCATTGCTTTCGAGAAGTCTTTGTTTTTAGTTTATAGGAATTGACCATGATGTGCCTGGGTATAAGCTTGCCTCTCCTCTCCTTTTCCCCTTCTCTTTCTCTATCTTTTCTTTCCCTTCCCTTTTCCCCTTCTCACTCCTTTCATTCCTCCTTTCCTCTCCTTTCATCCACTCCTCTCACCTCTATCCCAGGCTGACCTCAAACTGATAACAGTCTTCCCAAGTGCTGGGTTCTAGGCATGAACTTCCATACCCAACTAGTTAATATGCTTGCCTTCCTTCCTCCATTCCTTCCTTTCCTTCCTTCCTTTCTTCCCCTCCCTCCCTCCCTCCCTTCCTCCTTTTTTTCCTTCCTTCCTTCCTTCCTTCCTTCCTTCCTTCCTTCCTTCCTTCCTTCCCTTCATTCCTTTCTTTCCTCCTCCTCCTCCTCCTTCTTTTCAAGACAATGTCTCACTATATTGTTCTGACTGTCCTGGAACTCACTATGTAGATCAGGCTAGCCTTGAACTCACAGAAATCCACCTGTCCTTGCCTTCCAAGTGCTGGGATTAAAGATGTGTAGCACCATGCCTGGCTGCTTTATTAGTTTTCGTATTGATAACGCTCTCATCTTCTTGACTCTATAGGTACATATCTCTGATGAAATGCGAGTGACTTCTTTTAACACCACATTCTCTGTCCTTTCAAACTCACCTTCTTCAGTCCTTATCAAATGCCAGTGAGACTATCCAGTGAGTTTTAGAGTTCACTTGTCTCAGCACTAATAGGACACTCCCACCTGCAATCTCTTTCCAAACTAGTGAAACTACGGGTATGCATGTGTTTTGCCTTCGCTCTTTTACAATTATTTCACACATTTCTTTAAAGTTCTGCTGGCACTTCACTTGGGATTGTAGAGTAGTGTGGAGTGTGATTGACAATTCTGCCATGCTAAACTCCCACCCCCAGATATGTAAAGATATGTGTACTTTCACATTTTGTTCTGTCAAGAAAGTTTTAGAAATTATTTTTATGAAAATATTGTTCATGTTATGATGTCTATTTGTAAATATTTTACATGTAGTTATTGATTTATGACTGTCTAGTAGATGTCAGGCTCCAAAGGCTATGTTAATATATCTTCCTGTATTTATGGGTTTGACTTTATTTCTCTGTAATTCTATGTACTTTTTTTGCTTTTGGTTTTTTGAGACAGGGTTTCTCTATGTAGTCCTGGCTGTCCTGGAACTTGCTTTGTAGACCAGGCTGGCCTGAAACTCACAGAGATCCACCCACCTCTGCCTCCTGAGTTCTGGGATCAAAGGTGTGCACCACCACCCAGCTGTACTTATTATTTATATATAACAAGATGTCAATTTGAAATTTTGATAAAAATTTCAAAAATTGAAAGCCAGATAATTCTGTGAAAACATTAAAGAAAATGATTAAGAATCTGTCCCAGGACTTTAAGGAACTTTCCACCCAGTTTAAGGACTTTAAGAACCAGGGAGTGTAGAGAAACACACTGTTCTGAAGAGGCTTCAATGCACAGAGATTCCTACCCATCTTGAACTCTGGAGAGTGTAACCAGCTTCTAAATTTCAATTAAAAGTTTGATTACATTTTTATTTAGTATGTGTTTGTATGTGTGTGTGTGTGTACCAATAATCACATACCGTTCGAGCACAAATTGGGAGTTAGTATTTGGGCATCTGTACTGGTCTGCCCTTAGGGTCCTGGCAGCCACTAAGAGCATCTCTTGTGCACATTTGCTATGTTCCCTTTTAAGAAGTGGGCAAAGCCTCTTTTTCTTTCCCTCTTTCTCTTTCTCTCTCTCTCCCCCTCTCTCTCTTCCACCACTCTTGTCCTCAGGGACCGATCTCTGCCCCCCTTTCTGCCCCCCTCTCTGCTCCTTCTCTCTCCTCTTTCAGGTAACTTCCTTGTTGCATGGCACGACTTCTCTTCGTTGCATTTTTAAAATTACAACATTGATTCCCTGACAGGGAAAGGCTCTCCTGGCATTTCCTCCTGCCTGCTGGCAGTTTGAGGCATGCCAGGATCCTGGAACTCGCTACAACAGCCTCGCTTCTCCAACTAAAGGATCACTGGGCCCCTCCATCTAATACCAGCACGATTGATGAACCCCCTTTTCTCCACCTCTGGCCATTTGCCACAAGTGAGGGCTCACCTCTTGAGCGTGGTTTCTCGGCTTTTGGCCTCGTCAAGTCCTGGTACCAGGCAACTAAGGCCCTCTCGGGCTCGGAGCTCTTAGATCATGCTCTGTGTTTGATGGATCACTGAAGAGCCTGTGCCTTCTCGAAATCGACCCACTCTGAATTCCTGGGATGCTAGGAATCACAGACCCTTGGGTCTCACTTATCTGCCACACTCATGGGAACTTTGGAATCGTCTATACCTCCAACTTTTGCACTCAGTGCTCAATTTACGGGCTTCTAAACTCATCTTTGCAGTCAGATCTGGCCCAATATCCCTTAGACATTTCTTTCTGATTCACTCCCTTCCACCTGCAACCAATCTGCTTTCTCGTTCACTGTTGGCTCTGCCTTCTACTCAGTACCGACAATTGGGTCTCTGGCGGGGTTATCTGCCTCTGACCATTCTCCTGCATGAAAGGCTTTCTTCCTTTCTTGAGCACAGTCCTCTCCTCGCCTTCTGGCTTTTCTCGAAGTCCTAGTACCAGGCAACTGTGTCTTTCTCAGGCTCAGAGCACTTAGCCCCTGTTCTTGTGTGACGTCATACTGAAACAGCTTGTGCCCGCTCAGCCTGATCCTCCCTGGATCCCTGGGATGCCAGCTCATTCAGGCCTTGGATTTTTTTCTCTATCATCCTCTGCCTCATCCTTGGGACCTGTGTCATACAACTCCTCGCTCCCATTGGGATATCTTTCAGAGATCCACTGACCACTCCTTTCAAATCAAATCTGGCCCCCAGAATCAGAAAAGAAACTTACAGAATAGATTTTCATGTAACTCTTAACTATTCCTTTATTTAAAAGGCACTAACTCTACAATGACTGCCCTCAGCAATCAACCTGTGTTTCCTGGTAAATTGGCTAGAAAGAGGGTGTCCAGGTGATGCTGTGGCGATGGAAAAGGATCAGGTGCTTTAAGATCCAGGCAGTCAACTTGGATCCACCTTGAACAGCATTTTGCCAGGTCCAAGCAGCGCCTGTCCAGGTTCCACAGATCCTGGACAGTGAAGTGAAAAAACCAGTTACCCCAGGATGTGGGCAGAACTCCAGCTTTCTCAGGTTGCCCAACGATTGCAATGTCCCCAGGTCAGCATGAAGCAGTCTTGAGAACACAGTGTCCTCATTCCCGCCTCACCTGCTACTCCTTTCTAACTCCTAACCTTTTTATAATAACAAAAGGGAGGAATGTTAGTATTTAGGCATCTGTACTGGCCTGCCCTTAGGGTCCTGACAGGATATTTCCTCAGCTGCAGCCACTAAGAGCATCCCTTGTGCACATTGGCTATGTTCCCTTTTAAAAGGTGGGCTTTGCCCACCTCCCATCTCTTTCCCGCTTTCTCTTTCTCTCTCCTCCCCTCTTTCTTCCACCACTCTTGTCCTCAGGGACCAATCTCTGCCCCCCTCTCTGCCCCCTTTGCTGCCCCTTCTCTCTCCTCTTTCAATAAACCTCCTATGTGAGCCTTGTTGCTTGGCATGACTTCTTTTCACACGTTTTTAAAATTACAACATTGGGGAATCAGATTTTTTCGTCCACCCTGTGGGTCCCTGGGGACTGAACTCTGCTTATCAGGCCAGATGGCAGGGCCTTTAGACCAAGTCAAGCAAAAGGGTCATTACTTTACACATACAAACACACACACACACACATCTAAATGTGCAGGTACATATATGTATGTATGTATGTATGAACATGGATATACATGTGTGTAGAGGACAGGAGTCAACCTTAGACGTTGTTCTTCAGAAACCATTTGCCTTGTTTTTCTGAGATAGGGCCTTTCACTGTCCTGGAGCTGGCTGAGTAGGCTAGGCTGGCTCTCTAGAGAGCCGGTATTCACTGTCTCCACCTTTCTAATGTGAGATTATAAGCATGCATCACTGCAGCCAGCTTTTATAGATGGGTGCTGGAGACTGACTTAGGTCTTCATACTTATTGTGGTGCATGCTTCACCAACTGAGCCATCACCCCAGCAATGAACCTCTGACTTTTCAACCTCCCACCCATGCTTTCCTCAGAAAACTTAAAAAAAAAATCCTAAGTAATATCTGAAGTAGGACCATAGCTCCGCTCCTAAAGCTTTATTCAGGAATCAGGATTAGTGCAAAGGTAAACTTTGGGTTTGTGAGAAAGGGACAGTCTTAGTTTAGGTTTTATTTCTGTGATAAGATACCATGACAACTCTTATGAAAGAAAACATTTAAGTGTGTGTGACTTACAGCTTAGAGGTTTAGTTCATTGTTGTCATGGTGCAAAAATGGTGGCATGCAGGCAGACATGGTGCTTGAGAGGTAGCTGAGGGTTCTACATCTGGATCAGCAGGCAGCAGGAGGAGCCAGCGAGTCACTGGGTCTGGCTTGAGCTTCTGAGCTCTCAAAGCTTGCTCCCTACCCCAGTGACACACTTCCTCCAACAAAGCCACATGCATTCCAACAAGGCCATACCTCCTAATAGTGCCTATAGGCCTATAGGGGCCATTTTCATTCAAATCACCATAGGGGTCAAACCCAGAGCCTTGTGAATGTTACACAAATGCTCCATCATTGAGTTACACCTCAGTCCCAAAGGAATTCTTTTTGATTTTTCTGCCTGTCACAATCTTCTCATCACTGCACAAGATGAATGGAGGCAGAGAAGTATCAGGTTCTCATAAAAATGTGATAGTGAAGATGTTTGACTATGTTGTTAACTTGATTGAGGTCAAAATCCATCAGAATAACTACTTAGGATTAAGAGAAGTTTGAATGTCTATCACTGGGATCAGAAAGAAATGAAAATTATGGAGGATTTGCCTTTCTTTGTACTTTTGACAAACAAGGTCTCTATATGGTTAGAGTTTGAATTCCACAGTGACATAATCACTAGTGTGGAAGAGATCTGCCTTTGCCCCTACCAAGGAACTTTATAGGATCTGTGAGAAACAACATCAAGGATCCTGGTTTCTTCCTTCCCAGAAACCATCTTTCCCCAAAGAAGCTGGGATAGCTTCTGAATGCTGGAGACAGGGCCTCCTTCTCACTCTGCAAACACTGGGTTCCACTAGAGCCTACAGTCAAACTATGAGACCAAACGGAAGAATTGCCACATTCATTAAGGTTGTAGATGTGCAAAAGATATAAGAAGAAATAAAAACAGGAGGGGCAAGCTTTAATAAATCAACAGATTTCCACAACACTTCATCTCTCATTTAACTACGGTTTTGTGGCATTTGTCTATTTGTACTGATTAAAAGATGACTTACCTAAGAATCCATTGGGAATTATGAATTTGACTCTTGACACCCTGACGTTTAATTCCACAGTTAACTGTGGAAAGTCAATGGAGACTGAGGCACCATTGGGTTGGAAGAGACATAGAAATCTGAGAGTGTGAATTCACAGAAGTGATTGGCACATGTAAGTGTCACTTCTCATTTTGATTTGCACGTTGATGTGGTTTTTGAGATACTTAGATGCAACATAGTTAGAGAGGCCTCCAGAAAGCCCTGTGAAAACTCAAGGAAAAGCAAGAGAAAGACTCCTGTTTTAGTAGTACATTTTAGCTGAAGTGACACAAGAATTTTTGCTCATATGACTCTAAATAATACAAACTGGCTAGAAAGAAGTTAATTATATGAGAAATTTGTCACTGAGAGTCATGAGCCTAAATTTTAGGAGAGCTTTACATAGTAGGGTCTCCAAGGAAGAGGAGGATGTCAGACAAAATCAGGCACCTGCTTTTACTGAAGTAACTGGTCTAGAGATCATTCTAGTGATATTTTAATGAAGAATGTGTCTGTTGCTTGTTCTTGTCCTAAAACTCCTCCCGATAATAAATTGAAGAGTTCTAGACCAATTTCATTGGCAAAGAAGATTTTAAGACAGCCTAATATCTGCTGTGTAGTTGTTAATAATCACTTTTATTTAGGACTATTATGAAAAAGAGCAAGTGGGGGAATACAAACATACAATTTGAGGAGAAAATGAACACCAGGAATTTTAATGTTGGAGTCTTGGTTTGTGCTGAAGAGTTAAGGAGAAATGGAATAAAGGGAATGTGCCCTCAGAGCAAGACCTCACACAGCTTATCCTACAATTTGTGAAAAGAAAGGGACTAAGGAATTATCAGTTTCTAAAGAACGACAACAAAAACAGGTGAAAGAAATGGTTCAAGACATGAAAATAGAAAGAGGCAATAAAGAAAACACAAATGGAGGGAAACATGGAAACAAAATTTCTGAGTAAACAATCAGGAACTACAGAAGCAAGCATAAACAGCAGAATACAAGAGATGGAAGAGAGAATCTCAGGTGTTGAAGATATGATAGAAGAAATAGATTCATTGGTCAAGAAAATGCTAAATCCAACAAATTCATAACACAAAACATCCAGGAAATCTGGGACACCATGAAAAGACCAAACCTAAGAAAAATAGGAATTGAAGCAGGAGTCCAGCTCAAAAGCACAGATTAAATATATTCAACAAAATTTTAGAAGAAAACTTTCCCAACCTAAAGAAGGACATGTATATGAAGATACAACAAGCTTGCAGATCACCAAATAAACTGGACTAAAAAAGAAGTACCCTTGCCACATAATAACCAATCATTAAATATACATCATAAAGAAATACTATTAAGAGCCACAAAGGAAAATGACCAAGTAACATATGAAGGCCTCACATGTCAGAGTTACTCCTGATTTCACAGTGAAAACAATGAAAGCCAGAGGTCCTGGTCAGGCATTATGCAGATACTAAGAGACACAGATGTCAGTCCAAACTACAATATCCAGCAAAGTTTTCAATCAACATAAACAGATAAAACAAGATATTACATGACAAAACCATATTTAATCAATCCTTATCCATAAATTCAGCCCTACAGAAAATACTAGGAGGAAAAGTCCCATCTAATGAAGTTAGCAACACCCACAAAAACATAGGCAACAGATAATCTCACACCAGCAAAACCCAAAAAAGACAAACCCACAGCTATTACCACCACCAACAAAATCAAAACAAAACAAAACAACAAAAAACAGGAACCAGCAATCACTGGTCATTAATATCTCCTAATAGCAATGGACTCAATTCACCTATAAAAAGACACAGGCTAACAGATTGGATATGAAAACAGAATCCATCCTTCTGGTCAGGCTCAAAGATGGACGTTACCTCAGAGTAAAGGATTGGGAAAAGATTTTCCAATCAAATGGACCTAAGAAATGAGCTGGTGTAGCTATTCTAATATCTAACAAAATAGACTTCAAACTAAAATTGGTCCAAAGAGAGAAAGAAGGTTATTTCATATTCATCACAAGAAGAATCCATCAAGATGAAGCCTCAATTCTTAACAACTATGTCACAAATACAAGGACACCCTCATATATAAAAGAAACACTTCTAAAGCTTAAATCACATATTAAACCCTACACACTAGTAGTGGGAGACGTTAACACTCCACTCTCACCACTGGACACTGGACACCAAACAGAAATTTAACAGAGAAATAGGGGAACTAACAGATGTTATGACTCAAATGGGCTTAACAGACATCCATAGAACATTTTACCCAAACACAAAAGAATATACTTTCTTCTCAGTACCTCATGGATCCTTCTCTAAAATTGACCACATACTCAGTAATAAAGCAAATCTCAACAAATACAAAAAATTGGAACAATCCTTTGTGTCTTATCAGATCACCATGGCTTAAAGTTAGAATTCAACAGCAAAACTAATTTCAGAAGTCCCACAAACTCATGGGAACTGAACAATGCTCAACTGAACCACCACTGGGTCAAGGAAGAAATAAAGCAAGAAATTAAAGACTTCCTAAAATTCAATGAAAATGACTGCACAACATACCCAAACCTATGGGACACAATGAAAGTAGTGTTAAGAAGAAAGTTCATAGCACTAAATGTCTACATAAAAAAGTTGGAAAAATCCCACACTAGCAAATTAACAGAACACCTGAAAGCTCTAGAACAAAAAGAAGCAAACTCACCCAGAAGGACTAGAGGACAGGAAGTAATCAAATTGAGAGCTGAAATCAACAAAATAGAAACAAAGAAAACAATACAAAGAATCAATGAGACAAAAAGTTGGTTCTTCCAGAAAATCAACAAAATAGACAAACCTTTATCCAAACTAACTAAAAGGCAGAGAGAGAATATCCAAATTAACAAAATCAGAAATGAAAGGGGGGGACATAACAACAGACACGGAGGAAATACAGAGGATCATCAGGTCATACTTCAAAAACCTATACTCAACAGAACTGGAAATCTTAAAGGAAATGGGCAATTTTCTGGATGAGTATCACATACCAAAATTAAATTAAGACCAGATAAGCAAATTAAATAGACCTATAACTCCTAAGGAAATAGAAATAATCATCAAAAGTCTTAAAAAAAAAATCCCAGGGCCAGATGGTTTCAGCGCAGAATTCTACCAGAATTTCAAAGAAGAACTAATACCAATGCTCCTCAAATTGTTCCACACAATAGAAACAGAAGGGATGTTGCCAAACTCTTTTTATGAGACTACAATTACCCTGATACCCAAACCACAGAAAGATACAACTAAGAAAGAAAATTATAAACCAATCTCCCTCATGAGCATTGATGCAAAAATACTCAAATACTGGCAAACTAAATCCAAGAACACATCAGAAAAATCATCCACCATGACTAAGTAGGCTTTATCCCAGACATGCAGGAATGGTTCAACATATGAAAGTTCATCAATGTAATCCACCATTTAAATAAACTGAAAGGAAAAAAAAACATGTGATTATCTCATTAATTGTGGAAAAGGCCTTTAGCAAAATTCAATGCTCCTTCATGATAAAGGTCTTAGAGAGATCAGGGATACAAGAAACATATCTAAACATAACAAGGGCAATATACAGCAAGTCAACAGCCAACATCAAACTAAATGGAGAGAAATGCAAAGCAATCTCACTGAAATCAGGCACAAGACAAGGCTGTCCACCATCTCCGTAACTATTCAATATAGTACTTGAAGTTCTAGTTAGAATAAGACAACAAAAGGAGATCAAGGGGATACAAATTGGAAAATAAGAAATCAAACTTTCACTATTTGCTGATGATATGATAGTATATATAAGTGATCCCAAAATTTCTACAAGGGAACCCCTAGAACTGATAAACATCTTCAGGAATGTAGCAGGACACAAGATTAAGTAAAAAAAAAAAAATCAGTAGCCCTCCTATATACAGATGATAAATGGGCTGAAAAAGAAATCAGAGAAACATCACCCTTTACAATAGCCACAAATAACATAAAATATCTTGGGGTAACTCTAACCAAACAAGTGGAAGATCTGTATGACAAGAACTTTAAATCTTTGAAGAAGGAAATCGAAGAAGGCATCAGAAAATGGAAAGATCTCCCATGCTTTTGGATAGGTAGGATTAACATAGTAAAAATGGCAATCTTACCAGAAGCAGTCTCTAGATCCAATGCAATATCCTTCAAAATCCCAGCACAATTCTTCACAGACCTCGAAAGAATAATACTCAACTTCATATGGGAAAAAAACCCAGGATAGTCAAAACAATCCTGTATAATAAAGGATAATAATAAATTTCTGGAGGCATCACAATCCCTGACTTCAAGCTCTACTTCAGAACTACAGTAATGAAAACAGCTTGGTATGGCATAAAAACAGACAGGAGGACCAATGGAACCAAATCTAAGACCCAGATGTCAACTCACACACCTACGAACACCTGATTTTTGACCAAGTAGCAAAAAATATAAAATGGACAAAGGAAAGCCTATTCAACAAATGGTGCTGGCATAACTAACTAGATGTCAACATGTAGAAGAATGCAAATACATCCATGTCTATCCTCATGCACAAAGCTCAAGTCCATATGGATCAAAGACCTCAAAATAAACCAACACCCTGAACCTCATAGAAGAGAAAGTGGGAAGTAGCCTTGAATGCATTGGCATAGGAGACCACTTCCTAAATATAACCCCAGTAGCACAGACACTGGGAACAGCAATTAATAAATGCGACCTCCTGAAACTGAGAAGTTTCTGTAAAGCAAAGGACCAAACAAGACAAAATGGCAACCCAAAGAATGGGAAAAGATCATTACACAACCCCACATCTGACAGAGGATTGATCTCCAAAATATACAAAGAACTCAAGAAAGTAAACTTTAAAAGAACAAATAATCCAATAAAAATTGGGATACAGAACTAAACAGAACTCTCAACAGAGGAATCTCAAATGGCCAAAAGATTCTTAAGGAAATGCTCAACTTCCTTACTCATCAGAGAAATGCAAATCAAAACGACTCTGAGATATCATTTATACCTATTAGAACGGCCAAGATCAAAAACACTGATGACAGCTTGTGCTGCGGAGGATGTGGAGTAAGGGGGATACTCCTTCATTGCTAGTGGGAGTGCAAACTTGTATAGCCACTGTAGAAATCAGTATGGCTGCTTCTCAGAAAATTAGGAATCAATCTACCTCAAGACCCAGCAATACCATTTTTGGGTATATATCCAAAAGATAATCATATCACAAGGACATTTGCTCAGCTATGTTCATAGCAGCATTATTTATAATACCTGGAAACAACTTAGATGCCCCTCAACTAAAGAATGTATAAGGAAAATGTGGTACATTTACACAATGGAGTACTACTCAGTGGTAAAAAAAAAAAATGACATCTTGAAACTTGCAAGCAAATGGACAGAACTAGGGAAAAAAACCATACGGAGTGAGGTAACCCAGACCCAGAAAGACAAACATAAATGCACTCACTCATAAGCAGATATTAAACCTAAAGCAAAGAATAACCAGCCTACAGTCCACAACCCCAGAGAAGCCAGATAACAAAGAGGACCCTAAGAGAGACATCCATGGATCTACCTAGGAAGGAGAAAAAGGTCAGATCTCCTGAGTAAATTGGGCGTGTAGGGGGCAGGGGAGAGGGAAAGGTGGAAGGGGAATGGGGAAAATGTATAGCTCAATAAAAACAATAAAAAATGGGAATCGAAAAAAGAACAACAAATCAAAGATTATGCAAATGTATTCAGGAAGGAGGTCAAGTGCCATCCCGATCAAGCAGCAAAACTTGGCTTTAGAGTCATGAAGGATACAGGAGTAGAGGGGTTGTAGAATCTTCTTCTGAGGTAAAGGAGAGCTGCTGAACCAGTGTAAGGCAGGAGAGTACCTGCGTTGAGGCCCTGATGTGCCATTTTGTTAAGCTTGAAGTGAAACCTGGATTGTGTTGGGGACCCCAGGACACTGGAGATGATAGTGCCATGTGGTATCTGCTGGGAAAAGCTACATACAGGGAGCAGAACTAGCCAAGAGCGAGAAATGCGCTGCAGTCAGCGAAGCTGAAGGGGAAGAGCCATGTAAGCCCTTTGACATCAGACACAGAACATGGATTTGGAGTTTGCCCTGCTGGGTTTCTGTTTTGTTTTCATCCAGTATTTCCCCACCCTGCTCCTGTCTTTCCCTTTTAGAATGGTAATGTGTATTTTGTGCCATAGTGTGCTGCTGAGGTTTAATATTGATTATAATTGCTTGGCTGATGGCTCAGGCTTCTTTTAAATATTAAATTAACCAATTTCTATCTATCTATGTATTGCCATGTGGCCATGGCATTATCTCACATCCTGTTTCTTAGTCAGCTGCTGGCGTCTCCCCGACTCTGCCTTTTTTTCTGTATATATTTGCTTGAATTTCCCGCCTGACTCTATTCTGCCTGGCTATTGGCCAAATCAGTTTCTTTATTAAACCAATGGTAATAAAACATATTCACAGCATACAGAAGGGCATCCCACATCACTGGGGGTGGGCTTTGAGATTTCAAAAGACCATACCACTCCCAGAGTTTCTTTCTCTGCCTTGTACTTGTGGACCAGATGTGAGTTCTCAGCCACTGCCCCAGAGTCATGCTTGCCTGCCTCCTGCCTCGCTCCCCTCAATGCAGCTCATGAACTCACCTTCTGAAGCTGTAGGTGCCCACTAAATGTTTTCTTCTATAAGTCACCTTAGCCATGGAATTTTGTCACAGCAATAGAACAATGACTAAGAAAATTTGTGACCAGGGATACTTTGACTTCTCCCCGACCCCCGTCCCTTTTTATTTTCTTCTCTTGTCTTACTGTTGTAGCTAAGACTCCAGGACTCTATCTCCTACTACAGAGATATTTGCTTATGCATGTTCATTGATCTCTAAGTACAGTAACTAGGAAATGGAATCAAACTAAATATAAATAAGCTGATGAATAAACAATAAAAGTTTCATATATACACAAAGGAATTTTATTTAGCTGTCAAGAAAAATAAAAAAAGAGAAAGTATGGAATTTTTAAGTGAATGGATGGAAATGGAAAAAAATATACTAAGGTATCCAGGCATAGAAAGACAAACTCTGCATGTAACTCTGCATGTTTTATTTTTTGTTTCAGATTCAAATATTAAGATTTATATATTTAACTTGGAATACTTGTATAATCTAAGAAACTAGAAAGGAACCATTGTGCCAAGGAATCTAAAGCAAGGAGATAGTCTAAAATAAGTGATTTAAAAGTGGAAATGGGGATCACTGAGGGTGAGACAGTTCAGTTAGATGATGGGGTAGAGGGAGAAGAGACATGAGCAGGCAGGAAGAAGGGTAACAGAAACAAAGGCTGTATGAAAACCCAACATGGATACCCACTGTTTTGTAAGACAGAACAAATCCTTGTGAACTGAATTGCTGGTCAGGGAAACCTCAAAGGCCCCTACCTTTTGGTTGCCCATTGGAACTAGCTGATAAGACCCTATGCTGAAAACACTACACACCTTTATTGCCAAGATATAGACAAATCAGGTTGGAAGGGAGCTGGAAGCTTCCTCCTTGCTGGCTAGCTCTCATAGTCCCAGGACAGGCTGACAGGCTCTTATGAAAGAAAAGCCATTGGCAGTCTTCCGCAGCTATGAACCTTGTGAACTGCATTGCTAACCTGCTGGGCAAGGTGTTAGGCAAAGGCCACTGGTGAACAGTGGTGTGACTGTTGCAAGGGTAATCATGAGTCTCCTTAGACAAGAGGCCCCCAGGAATGAATTCACGCGGGGCCCAGCACACCCAGCCCAAAGTCTATGGATGAAGATGGCTAAGGATGTTTCAGGTCCTATGGGAAGAGTTTGCTGTTGTGTAGTTAAACTGAGATGTTCCAAACTGTCTTCTAAACATTACTGTACAGACCCACAGACAAATGTCACCCTTAGCCAGAGAAGCTTCTTTGTGATGATGGTGGTGGATGCCAGGACTCACGCCTGCTCTGGGTGCTGAGAAGAAGGGGTAGTCATGTGATCATTCCCACTCAGGACACTTATAGCATCCCGCTACGGCTCGGGGAACACTGTAGAAGACAAGACAGAAAACAGAAAGAAGGGCTCTGAAATTCTGTCTTCTAGGCATGACCTAGCTGTTGCAATCACAGTCCCACAAACCACAGCGCTGTGGTTGCCTGTACTGTGCATGCGCAGGATTGGATTTGCCTTACCATCCTTTTGTGGAGAGCAACCAATCACCTTGAAAACAGCCTGGAATGTCTGGAGATTTCTACTGGGCCTCCTTTGGCCAACATCTTGTTTAGATGCAACCTATTCCTGGCACTGGAAGTTTCATTTGGTGGTAAGAGTTGTCTAGTTGGGGCTTTGTCTCTTTGTTATTTGGTGATTCCAACTTAGATTTCTTTCATATTTTAAGGAACTTCTACAGAAGTAAGTTTATGCACGACCTTTAATATGGCTCTGAGTTTCAGCTATCTTTCCCCCCGTTTCCTCCCTTGCTCCCTTCCTCCCTCCTCCTTGTTTGATCCTCCTCTTTCAATCCCTTCTCCAACCCATCCATCCATAACCATCTATTTTATTTCCTCTTCTTAGCGAGATCTTCCCTCTCTCCTAGTCTCTTACTCTAACTTTTGTGGTATATACATTGTAGATTGTTTATTGAGGACTTAACAGCTAACATCCACATACAAGTGAATACATACCATATTTATCTTTTTGTGTCTGAGTTACTTCACTCAGGATGACTTACTTTCTGGCTCTATCCATTTACCTGAGAATTTCATCATTTCATTTTTAAAATAACTGAGTAATATTCTACTGTGTCAATTTTTTTATCCACTCATCCACTGATGAACATCTAGTCTGTTTCCATTTTCTGACTACTATGAAAAAAGCAGCAATGAATATGGTTGAGCAAGTATCTTTGTAGTAGGATGTAGAGTCCTTTCATGGGTCTTTAACCCAGATCTGTGGAGATAAGAAAATCACTGTGGCTTGCTTGCCACCAGCCTAGTGAGAGCCCTAGTCTCAAAGATGTAAGGTGGATGATGTCTTCCAACCACACCCCCAACACATACACACACACACACACACACACACACACAGAGAGAGAGAGAGAGAGAGAGAGAGAGAGAGAGAGAGAGAGAGAGAGAGAGATATGAGAGGATGGTTTTGCACTCCTCTTTGGCACTTCTACAATGTAAGCATACATAAAGGAAACCCAGACAGACAGCAGCTGCTAACAGCTTGACCTGAGACTGCTCAGATACTGAACTATGGGAGGAAATGTCTTTCTTTTCTTAGAGTTCTTTATTCTTTGAAAGCGCCATACATTTTTACAATGTGTATGGATCATACTCATCCACCACTACCACCCTCCACCTCTTCCAGTGCCACCAAACTGCCTCCCAGTCTCAAATCTTCTATTTTTATTATTAGTCAACCCCAGTCCAACAGTGCTGCCCACATATGCACAGGCATGTGGCAATCTACAGTGCCATGAGCAGCCTACCAGTGTCCTCAGTTTCAAAGGAGAATGAGCTTCCAATAGCCGAGAGGAAAGTCTTTATAAATTACCCTGTCTGCATATTCTGTGGACAAGATGCAAATGAACTAAGACAAATGTCCCTCAGTTTCTAGGGAACAAGTTGTTGTCCTCTTCCCTGGGAACTCAATGACAGCTCAGAACTGCAGAAAAGAAATAAATAAGTTCTCTCTCTCTCTCTCTCTCTCTCTCTCTCTCTTTCTCACACACACACACACACACACACACACACACACACACACTCTGAGAGGGGGGAGAGAGAGGGGGTCCTTGCACAGGCTAGGTAAGTGCTGTGCCAGACACCTGCAACCCAAGAACCCTGAAGGGAAACTTTGTTGGGTTTAAGGGTTAAGTAACATGGCTGATGTATCCCATGAAAGAACTGGGCTATTTATGCCCTTGTGGGTCAGTTTTATCAAGTAGTCAATTTAAAAATGTTTCCATTGCAACAGTGGACTTTCTCCTATAATAACACCAAACATTTGGTAACCCATGTTTGAGAAGGAAATCATGTAAAAGAATATGTTGGTTGAGTTTCCTAGAAAATCCTCAGGTGAGGGTGTGGTTGCAAAAACCATCTGAGGGAAACACACCGAAACTAGGCCAGGAACAGAATGAAGAAGCCAGAAGGGGAAAAGGAGGCAAGTGAAAATGATGTGGGCCAAGTTCTGCTCGGGAGAAGCTGGCACGAAGGTTACACCGGTGAGTCACTCAACTCTAGGAAATGGTGTCAGCCTATCATAATCCGGCCTCAATATTCTTTGATTAAGGGCTTCTTTTGGGAAGCATTTAGGGCAGGATGTAATCCTTCTGGCTTTCTCTGAGGAGGAAGGGCAGTGCTTAAAGAAAAATCATATATTCTGGGTAGGGTGGTTAATTTTAATTGTCAGATTGGTGTACCCTTGAATCACCCGGGAAGAAAGCATCAGTGAGAGACTTTCTACTTTGGGTGTCCTGTGGGTTTGTCTGTGGAGAGATTGTCTAAAGCTGATGAGGGATGATCCGGTTCTGGTGCGGGAGAATTGTCTGTATTCTGTCAATCATGATTTAAATAAATGCTGATTGGCTGTTAGCCAGGATGTATAGGTGGGTCAACCAGACAGGAAATAGAGGTGGGGCTATAGACCAGGAGAATTCTGGGAAGCAGAAAGCTCTCTCGGCATTCCTTCCAGACCACCGAAGAAGCAGGATGTGACCTGCCCCGCTGAGAAAAGTACTGAGCCATGTGGCTAACATAGATAAGGATAATGGGTTAATTCAAGCTACAAGAGCTAATAAGAAGCCTGAGCTAATGGGCCAATCAGTTTGTAACTTATGTAGACCTTCTGTGTGATTCTTTGGGACCTAATGACTGTGGGACCTGGTGGGAGGACAGAAACCAACCAGGCCTTCATACTACACGATTCACTGTTGGCAGCACCATTCTCTAGTCAGGGAGCCCTGAAACTGTTTAAGGGTGTGGAAATGAGCTGAGTGCACACACAAGAAGCAAATGAACATGCACACATTCATTCTCTCTGCTCTTCACTGCAGGTAGGATGTGACCTGCTGTTTTAAGCTCTTGCCATTGTGACTTCTCCATAGTGATGGACTGTTACCTGGAACCACCATGAGCTAAAAATAAATTTTCTCTCCTAAGCTGGCGTTTGCTCAGAAATGAACTTAGATCGTGACTATTGGAAATAAAAGCACATTCAGCGGGAAGGCACATGGACATTTTCCGGAGGCCCCAGGGAATTTGCGCAACACGTCAACATGATCCTGTACAGCCCACTCCTGTGTCATCCAGGTTTGTTCACACCTCAAATTAAGTTGACTCCAGCCCAACAAAAGACCTTTCTAATGGCAGTGAGTCCCATAGGGAGCCTGAATGATGAGTCTGTGGTGATCTTTGAGTGCCCAGTTGCAGTTGCTCCAAATGTTACGATGACATTCCTGTAGACGGCATTCTTCATTGTCTTCATTCCTGGTAGTATTTATGTCAGCCTGGGTAGCCTATTATGCTCTCTCAGGCCATAATCGATAATACTTGTCTATTGGGTTAAAGTGGGTGTCTTCAGGCTAGTGTTGCTGTGATGACACACCATGGCCAAAAGCAACTTGGGGAAGAAAGGGTTTATTTGGCTTACATATCTGAGTCATTGGCCACTGAGGGAAGTCAAGGCAGAAGCTCAAACTTGGTGGGAATCTGGAGGCAGAAGCTGATGCAGAGGCCATGGAGGAGTGCTGCCTATTGGCTTGTTCCCCGTGGTTTGCTCAACCAGCTTTCTTATAGCACCCAGGACCACCAGCCCAGGGATGGTACCATCCACAATGGGCTGCACACTTCCACATCAATTAGGAAAATTTTCAGTAGGCTTGCCTACAGCCTGATCTTATGGAGGCACTTTCTCAATTGAGGTTCCCTCCTTTCGCATGACTATAACTTGTGATAAGAGATGCTCAGTGGATCCCCTGTGTTGCAGACATGTTTTTGCTTGCTGTGTTATGTAGTAACAGGAGCCTATCTCCTCAAGGAAATCTGAGCTAATCTCCCTTCAAGTCTTTAAGACTAAAACCCGACACGCCGTTGCCCCTATAGGCCAGAGGTCAACCTTGAGTGTTGTTCCTCAGGAGCCGTCCTCCTTGGTTTTTGATACAGGGTCTCTCCTTGGCCTAGATTTCAGTGAGTAGGCGAGGTGGTCCCAGGAATCCTCCTGTTTCTGCCTCCCCAGCACTAGGATTACAAGTGTGAACCACCACATCTGGATTTTTACATGGATTCTGAGGGTCAGACTCAAGTCCACCTGCTTGGGTGGTGAGCCCTTTGCTGACTGAGAGATGTCATTAGTCGTGACAGTTAGGACCTGTCTCCTTCGTTTGCTGCCCTAGTAGCAAGAGGAGAGCAAAGTATTTGGTGACAACCAAGATTTCAGATTCACTGTGACTGTTGCTACAAGGTCCCAATTCTAGAAGCCAGGACTCCAGAGTTGGCAGAAAATGAGGTCACAGCCGTAAGAAGGATGTGTTTCCTAATGAGCCCTTGGGAACGACAACAAGAGAGACCACATTTCCTTTGCTCCTGGAAGGCTGTGTGTTATCTGGAGGAACACAATGCCACTGGTGTAAGTTGTACCCTGAATCCTGAAGAGCAGTGTGCCGCCTTCAAGCCAGTGCCATAGAACACCGTCACAAGCCAGAGTTCTTTTCAGGTGGAGTACCGCAAAGCCATCAGGTTCTCTGACCCTTGTCTCCATCTTGGTGTAAAGTGTTACTTTTGATTTTGTCCGGGCGAGCGTAACGATACATCAGGCATTTCATAGTCGTTGATGAATGGTGTTGGCTTAGGCAATGTTAGCAGGAAAGGCAATCTCACACCCAGAACACATGTCAGTCACCATGGGGATGAATGCCTGGAGGAAGTGGTTTGATGGAATCAGCTTGTGTCAAACGACTGGCTGGTTTTCTCAACAGAAACAACAGAAGCAAGAAGACAATGAAGGATGTGTCCAAAGAACTAGGAAAAACAAAAACACAACAACAGCAAAAAAACCCAAAACTCCAGTCTGGAAAAATATATTTCAAGAATGAAAGGCCTTGAAACAAATCTGAAAACAAAATTGAAGTTATTCAGTACTATTCCTTGTCAGCATTGAAACTGTGCTCAGACTCAACAATAGCAACCACTACGAGACTACATGTTTGGAAATTAAAACTTATTTCTAAACAACTCAAACCAAAGAATAAATCACAATGAAAATTTTAAGCGCTTGAAGTTGAGTAATAATAAAACAGTACTCATTGAATCGGAAGGGAAAGGCTTCTAAGAGGGACACTTATTAGTTCAAAGAATTGCTGAGAAAGAATAGCTGAAAAAGCAGTGAATTAAGCATTCTTTTTGAGAACTAAGAAAAAGGAGAGAAACAGAAATTCAAAGAAAGTAGACAAAAGAATAAAGAAAGCTCTGTGAAACAAGAGTCAGCCCGATGACAAACAAAAAGCCAGACTCCGGCGCTCTGAAAAGACATTGAGACTAGTGCCTGACAGTCGGCATAAGGAGAGAAGGGACGAAAACCTAGTACAGGCAGCGAAGAAGCCAGCTACCAGTGCTGCCGGCAGCGGGAAGATAATCAAACAACAGCCTCATTAATTCATGCCAATACATTTAAATGTTTAGATGACATTTTTATTAACACAAAAACCCACCAGTATTTACATGAGAAAGAACACGAAAGACTGAGAGTTATATACTTTGCTTTGTAGAACAGGGAACGAAATGGGGGCTCCTGCACGTTGAGACTACAGCTCCAGACAACATGTTTTTTTTCCTCCCTTCCTCCCTCCCTCCTTCCTTTCCTCTCTCCCCTTCTCTCTCTCTTTCTTTATTAATAAATGTTATCTGACAATGGAAACACTGGGTCTATGATTCTTACCAAGCATTTCTGAAAGAAGGAACACTAATCCTGATCTTACACAGACAGCTCGGGGGTTAAACAGGGACCTATTTCATGAGACTAATATAATTTCCTGACAATGACATTATAAATGTAAATTTTAGGCTAATGTTCATGAATGTAGATGTGAAAATCCTTTTTAAAAATCAGGAAACTAAATTGAGCAATATATTAGACTATGATATGCTATAAGCAAATTCAGTTTACATGAAGAAATCAATCAGTTTAATTCACTATAAAACATAATAAATGACAAAGGCATTATCTTAATGGCTGCAGAAAAAGGACAAGCATCATATCTCAACAGATATAATACAAGATAGCTTGTAATCAAACACAGAGTTTCTGCAGCTAAACATATGAGTTTTTCCATGGAGCAGGACGGAGACTATAAATAGCCTACATCTGCTCATGTGGAGTGGCGCTGCCAAACGAAAACAAAAGCCCTTCCTTCTCGACTTTCAGTAGTGTATAAGGGATTATAGATTTATATCAAAATATTTTAAAATAGCTGTTTGGAGTGTCATGGAAATACCAACATAAAAAATGAAACCACAATGCTAAGTTCTTCATGTATAGTTCCCTTACTAGGCACAAATCATCAGTTAGCTGTAATTCTAAGGCTGTGTAGCACTCTTGGAGTCCATTCTTTGGAGCATTGAGGTTTGGATCTGGAATGGCCCCTACTGACTCTCTCTAGCGCTCAGTCCCCAGTGTGTAGCTATGTGGGAAGTCCTAAACACACACACACCCCACTGCTGGGTCTCTGAAACTAAAGCAGAACACATCTCTCCTGACTCAAGCTGTTTCCTGCAGGTACCGTGTCGTGATGACTGAAGGAAGATGGCAACAGCTAAGGTTAAAGGTGATGGCCGGGTACACGTTTGTGACAGGAAGATCACCATTATCCCCAGGCTGGGTCTTCACGGTGAGCCTGCAGCCAGCACACAGGCACATCTCAGGATAGGCACAAGTGAGAGAGATAAGGGTCATTGCCCACTTTTGACATTTTGAAATGCAAACGCAATGCGCTTTTCTTGGCTTGAGCTGAAGTTATTGCAGTGACTGCAAAGAACTGAGACAGGATACTGGCTTTCTTTCCATGTGCTTATTATTTTTTTTTAAAATGTTTGAAGAAAGCACTTTTTTTTCTGTTTAGTTCCAGCACTCTGGAGGTGGAGGCAGGAGGATTGCAAGTTTGAGGATAGCCCAGGTTGCATTATGAAATCTTACCTCAAAACAAACAAAAACATTTGACTAATGTCTTAAAATATTTTATAGTCATGAATTAACTGTGATTTGAGGTTAATCTTTAAAAGGCTACCAATGCCACTCCCTTTGTTATCTGCTTGTCATTTAATTTTTGATACTCTTTAAAAAGTTTCTTTTTTTATCCTCTGGAACTGGAGACATGGATGGTTGTGATCTACAATGTGGATGCTAAGAATTGAATCAAGTTCCTCTGCAAGAACAAGTGTTCTTAATTGCTGCGCCATCTCCCCAGCCCCTAACTTTTGACACTTCTAGTTTGATAACCTGTAGTCCCCTCCTTTCTTGTTTTTTTTTTGTTTTTGTTTTTGTTTTGTTTTCTTGTTCAGGTTGCTGTATTTGCAACTGAAAGAACTTAAAGCAAAACCAGTGTTTGGAAGTCATTACACATTCTTTCCAATAAATAATACATAGTTTTTAAAACTCTAAATACAACCTTTAGCATCTTACAGAATACCTTTGATACAGAGGATGCGGACTGACCGGAGCTCAAAGGCTAGACAGAGGAAACTAGGTAGGTATGGTGGGCCCCTCTCAACTCCCCTGTCCTCTGGGTCTTCAGGGAAGACACCATCCCTCTGTCTTTGTGTGGCTGTTGAGCAGACAGAAATTCAGAGCCTCTGTGAGGACTTCTTCCTCTGGGCATGGCCAGCATATTCCTGCCTAGAAACGTGTCAACCTTTCTTTCCCTGGAGTCAAAGAAGCTCTGTCTAGAGGTTTCTTTTGATGGTGAGTTTTCCAGACAATTTGATGGCATGATTTTCAATCTGTGATCTTTTTTATTCAATTCTAAAGTTTCTCCTTTTCTCCTCATCCATTCCCCTCCCTTTACTTCCTTTTTTTTCTCTTTCTGTTCTTTCCCTCCCCCTCCACCTCCTCTGAGTCCTATTCCCTTTGTTCCTGTGTTATTCTTTCTGCAAATGTCTGTTATACATAGCAAGAGAGAAGTGGGGGTGGAGGGCTGAGATCCATTTTAAGGTACTGGCTTGTGTGGTTGGATCCAGCAGGGAGGAGGCCGACAGGCTGGAGCTGGGAAGAGCTGCTGTCCAAATCCAAAGATAGTCTGTTGGCAGAACTCCCTCCTGTTCAGGGAAGGAAGGCCATTCTTTGTTTTTGGTTTTTGTTGTTGTTGTTGTTGTTTTTTTTTGCTTTTTTTTTTAAACACCTTCAGCTGATTGGATGAAACTCCAAACATGTTGGAGAGTAATTTGCCTTACTCCAAATCTGATAATGTAAATGCTAATCTCATCCAAAAACTATCTTCACAGAAACGTTTAGAATAATGTTGATGAAATACCCAGGTGCTGTGGGCCAACCATGTTGACACATAAGCTCAGCCATCACAGGTTAACTCTTGGCACCCACACATATCTTCACAAAGACAATACCAGGTTATAATCCCACATGCACAGTACATTGTGCACCTTATTTTCAAAATCCAGCGATTCTCTCCCCTGAACATGCAAAGTCCCTACGTGATGTTTGCTTTTCTTGCTATCCCATGACTTCTAAACTATGACACAATGTCAATAAAACTTCAGTACTATAAAATAAAGCCATCCTTGCTCTAGTTCCTCAAGCTTGGCAAATAGGAGGGCAAGGAAGTAAAACAAGCCATTTCCATAAACTCCTAGCAATGGAACCTTATAGAAGATATTGTAAGATTTCCTCAGGAGCCTTGGGACACAGGCCTATAATCCCAGCTACTGGGAAGGTTGAAGTTGAAGGATCACAAGTTCATGCATGCTTGTCAGGGCAAGTCAGTAAGACATTGTCTCAAAATAAACATACCAGTCTGGAGAGACAGCTCAGCAGCTGTGAGCACTGTCTGTTCTTCTAGAGGACCTGAGTTCAAGTCCCAGCACCCACATGGTGGCTCACAACTATCAGTGACTTTAGTGCCTGGGCCTTTTGACATCTACAGGCACCAGGGACACTTGTGATGCACAGATAAACATGTAGACAGCAATCCATACACACAGAATAAATAAACATGTAGACAGCAATCCATACACACAGAATAAATAAACAACAGGAATTTTAAAAAGGTTTAAAATGTGAATAAACATAAGATTTTTAAAAATTAAAAATACTTTAAAAAAAGAGAGGGTATGCACTTTCTCTCTCTCTCTTTCTCTCTCTCACACACATATATACTTCCTTTTCCATTCCTGAGACAGTTTTGATCTTTGAGGAAAACAAAGCAGATGTAAGCTTGGGATTTGGGTTTTTTTTTGTTTTGTTTTGTTTTGTTTTTTGAGACAAGATCTCTCTGTGTAGTCCTGCCTGTCCAGAAACTCACTCTATGAACTACACTGGTCTTGAATGCAGAGATCCACTTGCCTCTGCCTCCCTAGTGCTGGAATTAAAGGCTGTGTACTATGCCCAGTGTGATTTTTTTTTGAGATATAATATGATTACAACATTTCTCCCTTCTTTTTCTTCCTTCCAGGCCCTCCCATATAACCCTCCCAGCTCTCTTTAAAATTTGTGGGTTTTTTTCTATTATTGTATGTGTATATGTAGGTACACATGTATTCCTAAATATAACCTGTTCATCTGTATAATGTAACTTGCATGTATGTTCTCAGGGCTGGGCATTTGGCAAGGAATAACCAATTGGTGCACTCTTCTCTGGGGAAGACCACATCTCCTGCTCCCAGCGTTCCTCAGATGTCTATAGTTCTTAGTGTAGGGTTGAAGCCCCAAGAGCTTTTCTGGAAGATAAATTTAAAAAATGAAAAGAGAGGAAGAAAGAACAATGGAATGTTTCAGGAACAATTTTTATACTTTAAAAATAAATAACCCGATACCACACAAAGAATGGGTGCATCCACCCTCTGTCTTTACCCTCCTCTGAATCCTGAGTTCTTTCCCTTTATTATCACCAGATGTGGGTCTCTTTACAGTTTGGGGATATGGTCAGGTGCTGGGTGAGCTCCTTGGCACTGCCTTCCACTAAGGAAAGACAAGATGAGAGAGAAGTAGAAGTCGCACCGTGTCTTGACCCTCTGTCTCCTCAGGCACTCCCATTGTCTTCTTCAGTGTCTGCCACACCGAGGGAAGTGTTATTCACCCTCTTTCCCCACAAGGCATTCTGGTCCATTTTCTTTCCTTTCCACATGTTGTCTGCTGACTCATCAGAGCTTCAAAATGAAGTTTTCTACAGAAACTATGTGGTGTTCTTCCCTCTCGATACCAGGAACAGGGCCTCTGCATTATGAATCTGAGTCTATCATTTTTTTTTTCCAGGAAAGGACATGAGTTGTGTGACAAGAGAAAGCATGGAAGTTCTATTAGGGTAGAGGCTAGGACTGTGTCTTATACTTAAATACACCTAGGACCAACAGTGTACATAACAAGAGCTGTGTTGATTTCTGTCCTTAAAGCATGGTCCCTCAGGCCTCTGAGTAAAAGAACTCTGGGAAGGAAGAGAGAAGAGAGAGATTGGATGACTCTACTGACAGAGGAGAAGTTCCCTGAAGATGGATTAGAGTGAGACACATATCGTGTGTTTATAGGAGAAAGCCTCGAGATAGCTATAATACTATCAATAAAAGTTACTTGAGCATTTATAAATTTTTAAACTATTTTATAGTACTGAAGTAATATATTTTGTTTATAATAAAATTTAAACCAAGCATAAATTTTTTAAAAGATGCAATAGAAATAAATATAAAGAAGTTATAGTTTTTCTTGCCTTCTAATGGACGGTTTTAAGTCTTCCCTGAGATGAGTTAGCTTTTCGTATTCTAAAAGAATAAGCTTCAGAAAGGGAGGCAAAGGAGCCCAGCGTAAAATATACAGGAAGGCTGTGGAGGGCTCTATAAAATCTAAACCAAACTCCAAGTAAAAAAGAGAATGTGTGGGTCATTTCTCCTCTCAAGAGCACAATGGGAGAAGGGCCGAGTCAGAGGAGACTCCATGAGACACAGAGCGAGCAGGAGGGGAAGGACGTGCGTGAGGTAAATGAGCCTTGGGGCAGCACATAAATTAAGAGAAATGGGTTGGTTTCAGTTATAAGAGGTAAGTTATAGGCTTAAGCTATTGGCTGAGGATTTATGACTAATATTAAGTCTTTGTGTGGTTATTTGGGGAGTGACTGGTGGGACAGCAAAATCCCCCTACAGGGCACCTTTGTGATGTCTATCATAAAACACTGTGGCTAATTCCATACATATTTACTCTATTCTTGGCTAGATGACAAGGTTTAGGGAAAGACAGTGTTTGACTTCTCCCATGTGTGATATCTCGTGATAATAACTTGAGGGCCATCAGAAACCTTTTCTAACAACTCGCTGGACAGCGAGCCATCTCAAAATTTGTTGACCTAAAATGATATCATTTATTATCTATATTACAAGTCTGCATTGTCTGGACTGGTAAATTCTGGCAGTGACCTGCTAAATGATTGCAGGCATGTGAGTGAACCTAGCTAAGCCCAGCTTAGTGGCCCAAATGGGAAGAACCAGCCGTCTGTACTGTTTCCAGTGAAGGGTACAGTTTTTCCCATACCATTTAACTCAGCCAAGGCCATCCCTTGAGGGCCCATTGGCTCACTTAATCTAAAGAATCCCTCCCAGGTGTGCCTGGAGGCTTGTCTCCTGGGTGACTCCAGATCCTGTCATGCTGAAGATAACACAAACCATCCCAATGAATATAGATTGAAGCTGGTTTGTAAAGACTATCGAGACTATAGCAATAAATGCACTTTTAGTATTTTATTTTAGTAATTGTCCAGTCCGTTATGATAAATTCTTAAATATAAAATTTTATTTCGAAAGCTAGTCATGAATAATTTTAATCAGGTATTTATAGAGAAATTATTCGCATTCGATAAAATGTATTATTTTAAATGGATGGCTCATTTGGGTCAACATATTTTGACAAATAGTATTCTTATAACTACTTCCACAGTTAAGACAGAATACATCATATCCGGCTGGAGAGATGGCTCGGCAGTTAAGAGCACTGGCTGCTCTTCCAGAGGACCTGGGTTCAATTCCAGCACCCACATTGCAGCTCACAATTGTCTGTAACTCCAGGTCCAGGGGATCTGATGCCCTCACACGCTCATACATGCAGACAAAACACCAATGTGCATAAAATAAATATATCTTAAAAAGAAAACATCATATATAAAGTTCTTTGATGATAATATAAATCAATCCTCATCATTAATATGTCTATATTGAGTTGATTTTTTTCCTAGAAGTTTATAGAAATGGACTCCTACAACATGTATTCTCTTGAATCTAGCTTCTCTATGAGTATATTTCTGACATGGAGCTACATTATTTTTCAGCATCTCACTTCCTTTACCATTTATTAGCTTTCTTTCTACAGAGTGGATAATACACACACAGTGTTTGTACATCCATTTACCTTGTCATGGAAATCTGGGTCACTTCCAGAGTGGGCTATTACTCAAGGATGTATTATTTATATATATTGCTCATGATGTAAGTCTTTGCATATGAATAAGTTTTCTTCCTCTTGGGTAGCTACGTTAGAGTGTAATCGCTAGGTTGTGTTATAAATCAGCCAATAATGGTATTCAAGTCAAACTCTCTTCCAAAGTGGCTTTTCCGTTTTGTATTTGCATCAGAAACTGAGAAATCTGTTAACTGTGTCCTCCCCAATGGGAAGCTTTGTGAGGCTTTTCCACTTCAGACATTCCTTTGTAATGCAGCATCTACTGGGGCTTTAGTGCGCCTTCACTTTGTATTTTTATTATACATTTACTATTCTTTAATGTATTTCCTGTGCTCACTGCTCCTTTCCCCTCTTTTCGATGAAGATGCTTGTGTACTTGTATTTGTTACGTAGTCTTGAGACATGTCCTTCGGGGAGTGTATGTTCTGCAAATGTTTCTCCAAAGCTTTGATCTTTTTTCTTTTAAAAATCATGTCTTACACAAACCAAAAAAGTTTTAATTTTGTTGGTATCCAATTTGTACAATTTGTAACAGACTATGCTTTTGATACTGTATTTGAGAAAACTTTAGAACTAGGGAAGCGGCTCGGCAGGTAAATGTGCTCACTGTGCAAACATGGAGACTTGAGTTCAGGGCCTCAACTGCAACATAAGACCTCAGAACTGGCTTGGAGAGGGGCGGGGGAAGACAGGAGGAGTGCTGGGACTTGCTGACTGGCAGCCTAGTAGACAATAGTAGGCTCTAGGCTCAATGGGAGAGCCTGTCTCAAGGGAAAAGCCAGGAAGCATTAGAGCAGAGCCCCTGATGTCCTACTCTGGTCCCAATAGCAAAGATTTCTCACTCTGTACACTGTATCTACAGTCAATTATTTTTGAACCAAAATATTACCTTATTAATAAAAATCTGACAAAGTATGTTAGAACAACTGGAAGGAAAAGTATTGGCTCAGGACCCCCAAGACCAAGTTCTCAACACAAAGGAGATTTATTTGCCCTAGAGAGACAGAGGGCAGGGAATAAAAGACAAAGATGGAGATAGAGAATGAGGGAGAAGGGAAGGGAACAAGGGAAAGGAGTCAGGTTTATTTGTCCCTGAGGGACAAAGGACTTCCTCTGGATAGAGAGGAGACAGATTTGACACATAGGAAAATGATGGCTTATAAAGGTAAAGGGGGGAACCCCGTGTTAGGATGAGGGCTTGATTTTAGTTGGGTATGTTAATTAGGTGAGCCAAAGGGGGCTTCTGATTGCTGGACTTCAATAATTTGATAACTGGACCTTGGTAGTTGGCCTCATGAGGAGGAAGTGTCCAAATACAGGAGTAGACCTTGGCGGCTAGTTTAGGAATGTAACCTTTGAGCAAGGAGGAAGGAATAGGGGAGAAGGACAAGGCCTGCCAGACCCATGCTTATCATATGAGTTCAAGCTGGCCAGAGTCCCTTCAACAACTGCATAAGTTGACTGACAAACAAAAGAGAATTCCACTACTTTATCATTTGTCAAAATGTGATTTTTTTATATTAAAATTTAGGTTTGAATGCTTTAAAAAAAACTACCACCTTTTAGAATTCGTCTACAATTAGATCTTGAATACAACAGTATAGCATTTTTTTTTTTTCCAAATGAGTGGACCATCAAATTGTGTACTACTCTTTTGGTAATAAATATGCATCAAACAGCCAAACAGCAAAGCTAAACCAGATGTGGTACACATCTGTAATCCCAAAGCTCAGAGACTGAGGCAGGGGGATATAATGAGTCCAAGAGTAACCCGAGAGAGACCCTTTATCAAAACAAACCCAAAATGAGTCCCCACCCCACCCCATAAAGTCAACAGACATTAATGCTAACACCTCTAATGCTTTAAATATCAAGCCCCCTGCTTGTCTATGATAGCGTCCAGTGGGTACCATTGCCCATTGCAGGGTAGCTCCATTTAAACTGGTATCCCCGTCAGTCTAGACTCCTACTCATTGCACAGTTGGCTTTGTATATTTTCTTCTAAACAGTTATAAAGTCAAGTACATTGCTAAATTTGCCTTTGAAAAATCAACTGCTTTGTAAATAATTCACAAAAGCAAGACAAATAATAATTCATAATAAATATATAACAATATATTTGATAATTCATAATAAATAAAAATAATAATTCATAAAAGCAGTATTTTATGCACATACTTGAAATTTCTAACAGGCTTGCTTGCCTTTTCTCTCTAGTTCAAAGTTTGCTATCAACCAGAATTTCCTTCAATATTTTTGTAAGTAATGAATTTACACAAATTTGACCATCTGAATGTTTTCATCTCAGCCACAACTTTAAATTGTTTCACTTTATTTTTTAAAATTTTATGTGTATGAATGTTTTGCCTGCATGTATGTGTACCCTGTGTGCATAGCACCTGCGGAGTCCGGAAGAATGAAACCTATTACTTCCCGTGCTAACTTCAAAAAATAGGAATAAGAAAGGAGAGAACGGGCTCCACCAGGAGCAGAAGATAGGAGTCAACCTGGTCCCGGGACTCGAGCGGATCAGGATTGACCCAGCGACCAGATCCAGAGGGAGCGATCTCCACCGGAACAGGAGTGGAATTGAACGAGTCTCCTAGGACAGAGAGAGCCGAGGAAACAAGCTCCACCTGGGGCAGAAGCCAGGAGCAAATCCAACCCTGGGAGCCAACCCAGTCCTGGGACACTGATTGAGCCAACGACCTGACTCAGAGCCCGCGACCTCCACCGGAACCGGAGTGGGACTGAACCAGTTACCCAGGACAAGGAGAGAACGGGCTCCACCAAGAGCAGAAGATAGGAGTCAACCCGGTCCCGGGAATCGAACGGATCAGGATTGACCCAGCAACCAGATCCAGAGCCAGTGATCTCCACCGGAACAGGTACAAGGGAATAACCGCTGAGCGAGTCAGCCAGAGACAGAGACTGCTGAGGGTCTGGACGTGAATCTGGGACCTTCAAGGGAGTGGATATAGACCAATACCCCCGCGGGCCTGTGGGAGAGTCTAGGACCACCCAGGAACTAGGCTGGGCCAGGACCTCCCTCAGCCTGGGCTTGAGTGAGGTTGGGTCCTCCGGGGAATAAGCAGGAACCAAAGATCTCGACGGGGCCAGGCGCGAATCTGGGTCCCCAGAGAGAGTAGACTTGAGCCAGGTCCCCTGTGGGTTCGGGCATTGGTTTGAGACATCAAAGGGAAGAGGCTGGGACCTATAACCCTTGTGGGTCCCAGCGTGAGTCTGAGACCTCTGAGGAAGCAAGCAGGTCCCCTGCTGGTTCGGGCACACCCGAGTCTAGAACCTCCCAGGCAGTAGACAGAACCGGAAACCTTTCCAGGCCCAACTCCAACCCAGGGGCTTCTGCAGGAGGGAACCCAGCCTAGGACTTACAGATACAGGTCAAAGCTAGTAATTGCCCGGAGGCAAGGAACTCCACCTTGGGCAACAAATCCCACAGGAGTGGAATTGAACAAGACTCCTAGGACAGAGAGAGCCAAGGAAATAAGCTCCACCTGGGGCAGAAGCCAGGCGCAAATCCAGCCCTGGGAGCCAACCCAGTCCTGGGACAATGATTGAGCCAACGACCTGACTCAGAGCCCGCGACCTCCACCGGAACCGGAGTGGGACTGAACCAGTTACCCAGGACAAAGAGAGAACGGGCTCCACCAGGAGCAGAAGATAGGAGTCAACCCGGTCCCAGGACTCGAGCGGATCAGGATTGACCCAGCGACCAGATCCAGAGCCAGCGATCTCCACCAGAACAGGTCTAACTCCAAGCCAGGGATATCTACAAGAGGAGATCCAGACCAAGATTTACAGAAACAGATCAAAGCCAGCAGCCTAGACCAAAGTAGGCTTGAGACAGCAAACTCCAAGAGAGCAGATCAAAATACGGGAA